>JAOUZG010008087.1:3760358-3813300 GCA_026289955.1 Argiope argentata | reverse complement strand
TTTGGATATCTTAATAAGTTTCAGGTAATTTAAATAAGTTAAAATTCTCAGAAGAAGGAAAATTGAACATCAAGGCACGTTATTAACACTATAGAGTTATTATTATTTAATACTATTACAATACAAACTATTAGGTTTTATTCTATTTCCTTTATAATTATATCTATTAAACGGCTTGAAAAAACTTAGAATATTGGGTAATATGTTCTTTTATCTCTCTTTATGCACATATGAATTATGATATATAACGTGATATTCAGTTTATTACAGTTTATTACTAAATTTTCCTTTCAGTTTTAAAACAAAATTAATGATTTATGATTAAAATATGTAATTCAAAATCTATTGTTGTGAATTTCAATCATTCTATTTTTCTTTCAAACTAACAATAATGTTCTAAATTATTTCCATACTATTCTATTTTCTTTTTATATAATGGTTTATTTAAGTATGCCTGATAGAATATGATGGCATTTTATTTTGCCGTATATCGCTCCAGTTATTTAACTGTTTCTATACGGACAAATTAAAAAAAATAATGTTATCCATAGAGCTACTTTCTACCTTGTTACGGTCAAAATTCTTTATCAATGCCATATTCTGAAGTTTCTAAATTCTAAAATGTTCATAATCGTAATTTAATGGGCGGAAAAGATTTTTTCCCCTTGAAAAGCTAATTTTGAACTCAAACAAGTAGACAGACTCACGTTCACAAAAAAAAAAGGTTTATTTTTATACTCGCCAACTATTCTATCTTTTATGATCTTAAGAAGCAAAACTTTTTTTAATACCAGATTTTTTTATCTAGTTGATTTAATTGCCATACAAGCTTACAGAAGACTGTACAATCCTCCTTTTTTTACCAAGTGTTTTTGTAGAAGAATTAATTATTTTTTGTGAATCCTTAATAAGAGTATTTAATCTATATTTATTTTACTTAACTTTTTGCCTGATTATAAAGTAAATAGCTTAATTATTTTTTATTAATCAAAAGAAATGGAATTTTAAAAGCTGTATTAGATCCTAAAAGGTGCAAAAAAAGTCCTGTGTTTTAGATTTCGAATGGATTAACTTACAGAAAAAATTAGGTAAAATAATTATTTCCAAATTTTTAGAAAAGAAAGAAAACTTAAATAAGCGACAAAGATTCAATTCAAAATTCGGTACATTATTAAAAATTTGAATCTAAAACTTATGCTTAGATACAAAAATTGAATGTGCATAGCTTTACGAAGTTTTTTTTTCGTTTAGTTATTTTTGTTTCCTTTTAATGAGTTCATTTTCTACTCTTCATATTCTAAATATTTATACGTTCTGAGTAACTAATTATTATCTTAAAGTTTATCCCAATTTTCTGAAGGAGGAATAAATTTTTGAAGCACAATTAAGACCTGAAATTTCAATTCAAATGATTTAGAAACAAAAAAAATAGCTTTATACGAGATATTTTATTTATTGAATTTTTCTACACTTATTCAATTATTTTACATCATTCGTATCATTTTTTTCGTATATTTTACATCTTTTTTCATTCATACATTTGAAGACTAAAAGAATTAAAAACAATTATACTTTAAACTATATATATATATATTTATATAATATGCACGTGTTATTTCTAAAATAGACTTAATGTCAGCCCCATTCTTTCCATAAAGTCCTGAAAAAAAAAGCGAAACAAGTTTTTTGATGCTTTAGTTTCTTTCGAGGGGGAGGATGTGTGTAAGTAAAGGGGGTGGAGTTTAAATGATAAGCAATAAGTTGTTTTCATTTTATAATATTTTATTCAATTTGCATCGTTATTGTCGAACTAGATGGAACAAATCTCACTCGGAGAAAAGAAAGATCAAAAGTATCTTATTTTAGATTCAATATGTCTCCCAAACGTTTCAATATATCCGTCAGACGCCATTCAAATTCAGTCAGTGCTATTCAAATTCTCTCTGCCCCCTCCGCAACTAGCGCAAGTTAGGCAGGGATTTTTATTTTCGAAGAGTAAATAACTTACAGTATCAGAATATCGAGAAAAGTTTTCCTTTACTGGCATAGTAAATTTTAAAAAGTATACATACTTGGTACTCTTTATCCTTTCATTTAAGTCATATTAATAATGTAAAAATTAATATGATGAATTTAAATTTATGGCGATGATTAAGATAAGGAATATGAAGCAATTTTACTTCTATTTTCAAGCGTATTTTGTCCCTCACGTAATTTGCAAGTTATATTTTTATAAATTTTAATTTTCTTTAAATAAAAACATAAATTACTAATTTTTATCACACTTTAGTTTTTTTTATAAAAACATCTTTTATTAAATCAAAATTGTTGGCAAATTTATTTTCCTTCGTAATACTGTATATGTTGTTTATGTAATAAACCTTTAATTCTTCATACAATTCTGAAATGTTTGAAATTCTGTATATGTAAAGTAAACTTTTTCTTGAAAAAATTACTTTTTTTATTCAACCTAACTATAAAATTTATTACTTTATGATATTTAATATGTATTAAGTAAATAAAAAATGTATGATGAGGGTTTATTCATGAATATATTGTAAATATTCAACGCTACAATTCATTTCATTGTCTCAATGAAAATGAAAAGTTTTTTTTTTCATCAAGAAATTAAAATATTATAGAATACTTATGAAAATTGTGTAAATTATTTTATTCTTTTACTCCCTTGTATTCGAAACATACAAAGAGAAAGTAATGTAATAATCAAATACGAATTATCAAATATGCGCGTTATATATATACGCGAGCGCGCGCGTGTGTGTGTGTTTAGGCATAAAATACTTTTGGAATAAAATAGGTTCTTCAAAACTATGACTCAAAATGTTTCGTTCTAGATGAGTGAAATTAGGTTTGGGTATTTACATGAAATTCGTAGGTTTCTATCAAATTCTGAAGGGATTCCATTTATATTATGACAGTCTGTTTGATAGAATACAAATGAACACGACTACTTGAACATGAAAAACACATTTTTTAATTATATTGTTCGTTTGTAAACATCATAGCTCAAAATGATTTGAGAGAGACAAAAAAGTTTAGCATAAGGTTTTTAGTCCAAATTTATAGTTTTCTATCAAATTTTGAACGAAATCTATTCTATGGAAATATATTTGCCCAATTATCCGAATATAATTTAATCTTGTTACTGTAATATGAAAAAAGTTATAGTTAAATTTTGAAACACAAATTTAACAATTGAAGTGTAGATATTTTTTCGATATTTAGCACATATGTCGATTTGTGTGGTTTTTTTTTGTTTTTTTCACTAACACATCAAAAAATAAATCAACAACGCATTAACTCAAATATATTAAATTTGATAGTTAAAGTTGTTTCTGCATTTGTAGTTTTACGTGAAATTTTTCTTGTACATACGTATTAAACCATCTTCACCAACGATCGCCAATGGTTTTGTAATTTTTTGGCGACGGATTTAAATTTGTCGATAAAGATCAACAGATTAAACCATTGCCAGATTGCCATAATTGGTGGTTTAGCAAATCATTGACGATGACTTCAAATTTGGTGATAAAGTTGGATCATATAATACATAAGTATCATTTTTTTTTCTTTTTATCGGTCGAAAAAGGATACAAAAACACCTAATTGGTTTTCAGTCCCTTTCGGATCGTCTGCGCTTTAGCGATTAATCGCAAGAAAGTTGAAACGAATGTTCTCTAACAGACTCTTTCATAACTATTTTTCTGCAGTGGCAGTGAGTTAAAACCGAAGCTGTTGTAAAATCTTTCACCTCGTCCTTGTCCCTGAATTGGCAGGATTCCCTCCGTTTTAAATGGTTTGGTAAAAGAGATTTATTTTATAAGTTTATGTTTACTAAAGTAAAAAAAAAATTCCAAAAATTAATTTTGTATAAAATTGCATTATTAAAACTTACTGAATCATATTATTTATAACAAATTTTCTGCCATTCATGACCCAATAGTGTCAATTTATTTTTCCATATGTCATTATTTTATCTGATAATTCTTACTTCCTACTCAAGCAAAAATGGCGATTGAAAAATGTCCCAATTATTCTTTGAACTCACTAAATAAATTTCTTTTATATTCTTGTTATCTATATAACTGTTTTATTAGACACTAATAAAAGGTTCCTTTCCTCTTTCTGATAATATCTCAATTATCTTTCCTCCCAACAGTCCGACCATTAGACGTGATGATTGAAGGGGATCGGCAACCTTTATCAGCCCATAAAACAGTAGAGCTGGTTTGTAGAGCAACAGGTTCAAGACCACCAGCCGTTATCACTTGGTGGAAAGGTACATCGAAACTAAAAGCCCTCAAAGATAACATCTCCGTGGATGGGAACGTCACCACAAGCATTATCACCATGACGCCATCTAGCGAAGATAATGGGAAACATCTGTCTTGCCGAGCCGAAAATCCCTTGATAGCAGGCAGCGCTATCGAATATGGATGGAAACTAGAGGTCCACTGTAGGTAACTACGGAATCTGTCGTAATTTGGATGTGATCACTATTTAAACAGCTTCGAAAATGTCCAATTATTTTAATGTTGGATTACCCTTTGGGATATTAAATTAAAATATTATTCCAAATTTTTAATAAAAGTACAAATTACAAAAATACACAAGGTTTTTATTTTTTTTTTATATGCCCCATATTTTAAATGAAATGGTCAAGCAGATTCAATAGAACTGTCACTTTTAAATCTGAGTTTAATTTCTGACAGCTGAAGATTTAAGTAAATTATCACTCATTTTTGTAGCATCTTAACAGCATCAAAAAATTAAATTGTATTTTGGGATTAAAGTTGGAGGCATCAAAATATATTTAAAAATGAAGCACATTTTGATGACAGAAAGTCATTAAATTTGTTAAAATTTTTAATTGGTTAAGCGATTTTATAATCAAGATCTATAATCTTTATGATAATCAACAGCTAAATAAATTTATGCGTAGATTTGATATATTATCTTTCTCATTAATCAATATGTAAAATATAAATGAATAAATTTCCTGCAATATCAAGGGAAGTTTCAAATAATCTCAGCTTTAAAAAAAGTTCACATTGGTTGAAACAAATTTGAATATTATGTGTTTAAAGCTGAAAGTAAAACATGAAATTAAAGTAATAATTGGTCAATTTAAATAAACAAACAATTAAAGTTACGAAAAGTCTATTTTGTGAAAAGGGCTAAGAAAAGCTTTTGCATAAATTTAAAAATGTTTAGAAGGGAAATGATTCCACTTAAATTAACTAAAAAATATAAACTTTAACGAAAACATATACATAAAATCAAATCAAATAATGCTAATATCTTTTACAGTTATGGATTCATCTTTCGATTTCTTTTATATAAGAATGTCTCATTTCAAAAAAATATATCTTCTCCACACTTCATAATCATAGATTTATTATTCATAGACACTAATAAAAGAACTAGTCCTATAATTTGATATAAAATAAAAGGGTTTTTAAACTGTTTCTATATACACAATGGATTAACAGGAATTCTGATCGCACAAGTAAATTAATTGATTTAATTATTACATAAGGCAAACGATTTCTTAGAAAGACATCGAAAATTTTTATTAAAAGATGGATAGAATCCGATGTGAGAATAAGTTCTAATTCCTCAATAAACAGAAAAAAAAAATAAAACTCAGAATGATTCTATGTCATGTGAATTTCATTTCCTCTTGTCGAATTACTGCTTTAGCAGTGAAATCACTAAAATATAAACGAAATGATTTAATATGACAATAAAAAACTAAACTATCTAAAACAATGAATAAAGATAAACAGTACTGTCAAAATTAATTCCCCCCATATTTTTATTTATATTATAAATAGCTAACTGAATGGTTCGATTAGTTATCGGAGAAAAGAACTGAAATCTTTAAGATAATTTGAATGAATTAAAATCTTTTGGAATGAATGAAGGTATTGTGACTTTTAAAATAAATCGAATGAATTAAATTATCATCGAGTGAATGAAGATAGTGGAACTTCTAGAACAAATTTAATAAGGTTACTGAAATCTTTACATACTTTATCCAAATCATTAAAATATTTTTTAAAAAGATTAAAAAGTAGATTGCTATAACAATTTACTTAAATGTTACAACTATTTGTTAGGAATAAGAGTTCATATCTTTAAGATAATATGAAAGTTAAAAGATTTTAATTCATTTTAAAATGGATGACATTATTGCAATGTTTAGAATAATTTGAATGAACTAATATCTTTAACATTATTTAAAAAAAAAATCAAAATTTTATTGAAGGAAATAAGATATTGGAATCCTTAGGATAAAATGAATCAATTTAAGGAAATCCTTAGTATAATTTGAATCAATTTAATGAAATCCTTAGAATAAATTGAATCAATTTAATGAAATCCTTACACACTTCATCCAAATTATTAATGCCTTTTTATTTGTAAATAAATTGAAACTACAAATCATATTCAAACCAATTACACTAAAAATTTATTGTTAGATGAAATAATTTTGAATATTAATAATATTTTTATTATAAAGAAAATCTTAATAAACAACTTCTAACGATGTTTCCACATGTACAGTAAGAAGTCATTACTGGGGGTAGATACCTGAACTGTATTATTGTTCCTTAGCCAGGATTATTCGAGATATAGTTTTCCAGGAGGAAATATTGCTCGGCCCCGAGCCCTCACCATTTTTCTCTCAGTATTTTTATCTGTCGTTATGACATCGTGTTGAATGTCAGCAAAAGAAAATCGCAGAATAAACGGAACATGTAAAGAAATAAGAGAAGTAATAGGAAAAAAAGTATTGACAGAAATGAATAGCATGTAACAAAAAATTTTTGCAGCAAAATTCTGCGCCTTTAATTTTAATTGATCTCGCGTGTTTTACTTTCGTTTTACAGAAACAATTAAAAATGCAATTAAATTAAAATTTAATTTAATTTAATTGAAAATAAATTTAATTCAATTCAATTCATTAATTAATCAATTTAAAAACTAAACACAACATTAAACTATTTTGTAACAGAGGAAAATTTAAAGAATTTGAATAAAACCCATCCTTACGAAATTCTAAAAGATTTTAGGATGTTTAAAGTAAATATTTAAGTATGATAAACTATGCCCACCATTTTCACAAATATTTCTTTTAAAAGTTTTATATATAAAATTTGTAATCATATAATTTCTACTTCAATCTTTTTCCCTAATTTTTTTTGTTTAAATTAGGTAAAATTTCTGGTTAATAAAATTCCTGTCTTTCGAAGCTGTTTTAGTGATATTGTATATGATTTAATATATCATTTCTTTGTGCGTCACAAAAATCTATTTTTATATACAACAGAAAAAAAATCATTTGTCTTCAGTTATTTATAACAGCATATCTTTTTTAATTAGCAAGTAATATGAATTTTTTAAAGACAATTCCTACTTAGGTCAACGAAGGAAATAATTAGTTTCTTTTTATTAAATAATTACAATGAATGTAATTAATTTATGAAAAAAAATATTGATTTCCACAATAACTGAACTCGCCTTCTTCACCATCACGTGAAAACTACTAAATTCCTTTCATTTTACCGATTGAGTACTATCTGTTGATTTGAATTTTCATTACAAATTGCTAAAACTCAATTAAATTTATTTAATTTTTAGTACTTTAAATAAAGGTATTAGTATTTTTTTTATTAAAAAAACTGGATTAACATCAAGTGCCATCCACTACAAGTTTAAAGAATGTGTTTGAACTTGAGCAGACGAGTAAAAAACTATTTTATTATAACGAACAAGGTATATAAATATCTATTGAGAGAGGCTGAACTAATAGTTTGAATTTAAATATGGGTTGAGTTTTTATAGGAACCACAATTAGAAAATAAATAAATCGTTCTTTCGTTTTGAAAAGAAAATATGCTGAAGAAATTTCATGACTACTAAAGAAATTGAACGAAATGTAATGTATGTAAATTGAAGGATTTCCTACTTTTTACATTTTTCATGTCCCGTGACGATTTTTCAGCAAATGAATTTTCGTATTATTCATATGCAATTTATTTCGTATGTTTCTTTTTTAGTGAAAGGAATATTTAGAATTTATTTATTTTCTTCTTAAGAATTAAGGTTTCAGAAGATCATTCATAAAATCAGTTTTTAACAGTTTCAGCTATGGCAAATTTTACTGGCTTATCAACTAACCATTCTTCTCTTTGGTACATATATAGCGACGCTGGTTTCTGTTTCCTCGTTTATACACAGAAATATTTCTGTAATGATAGAAAAATTCGAACTCGAATTTTTATGAACTTTCATATTTTATGCATTCTTAAATTTAAAGAGGTTTTTACATTTCGTTTATTTTCAAATGTGAAAGCTCAGAAATGCTTTTGTTTGATAGATGAAATTTTACATACATTTGTCTTTAATTATGCCTTTATGGAAAATTGCATTTATTAACAACTATTCTACAAAGTCTGAAGAAGGTTGGTATTTTTCTCTTAGCTGCATGCAAGCAAAAAATCGCCAAAAAATTTAGCGAAATTCTACATTATTTAGCTATTTTTCATTTTAAAATCAATGGAGGAAATTTGGCGGAATTCTATATTATTTGGCGAGTTTTCGCTTGCTACAGGCTAACGAAAATATACCGATAGTTTATGTATCCATCTTTATTGTACACTGACCATTAAAAACAGCACGCGATATCTCTAAAATTTGATTAATTATATATTTTATATATTTTATTAGTAAAGTTGTAGATCTTTATCAAATCTTTGAAACATTTTTTTAAATATTTCTTCTTTAACATGTGAACGTGATTACTCATAAGTGTATCGGATTGGGTACATGAAATTTGAGATGTAGTCTAAACATTTAAATTGCTAACATATGTTAAAATTTTCTCATATTCTTAAACGGATAGTCTATATCTATGTCATGAAATAGTGCAAAAACGAAATATAAATGAAATTTAGCAAGCTTTTAGATAACATAATTACAGACAAAATTAAATTTTGTAACAAATAATTACATTTACAATAAGTAGGTTTTGAAAACATTGCATGTTTTATTAAAAATGGTTCAAAACGTACACACTAGTCTGTCTGACATGGGCTGATGGGTGAGACATAAAAACTGCGTTTTATCAAAGAAATATATTTTGATAAATTAGGGGATGGATAAGAATCAATGCTGTCTGATCTAATTCCATTTTATTTCGTAATAAGATACAATCCCAGTTATTCCAACAATTAGAGTTAGAAGAAAAATACATCAAGCTCCGAGGAGTCGTATTTATTACAAGCATACAGTTTATCTCATATTTTTCGCCCACTGAATGAATTATTTAAAAGTTTGAGATCGAAAATGATTGCCTTGTCGTCAAAACACTTCAGAGCGATTCTTTTTTATTTTCTCTGTCTCAATGAAAGTATTTATCTGTCTGTGAACAAAAGTAGTTGCAACGTCGTCAAAACAACACTATGCGAAACTCTCATATAATTTCCTCCCTTAATGAAAGTATTTATCTGTCTAAAATCAAAAGTGTTTGTCATGTCGTCAAAATAATGCTATACGAAGCGTTAGTATATTTATTTCTCTCAATTCAAGTATTTATCTGTCTGTGATCAAAAGTAATTACCACGTCGTCAAAACAACGCTATGCAAAGCTCTAATATTTTTCTTCATCTCATTGAAATTATTTGTCCAGCTTAGGTCAATAGTTACCATGTTGTCAAAACAAGCTCTGCGAAACTCTCATATATTTTCTTCCCTTAATGAAAGTATTTATTTGTCTAAAATCAAAAGTAGTTGTCGTGTCGTCAAAATAATGTTATACGAAGCTTTAGTATATTTCTCTCTCTCAATGAAAGTATTCATTGGTCCGTGATCAAAAGTAGTTAATCTGTCGTCAAAACAAGCTATGTGAAACTCTCACATATTTTCCTCCCTTAGTGAAAGTATTTATCTGTCTAAAATCAAAAGTAGTTGTCGTGTCGTCAAAATAATGCTATGCGAAGCTTTAGTATATTTTTTCTCTCTCAATGAAAGTATTTATCTGTTTGTGAACAAAAGTAGTTGCAACATCATCAAAACAACGCCATGCAAAGCTCTAATATTTTTCTCCTTCTCATTGAAATCATTTGTCCATCTTAGGTCAATAGTTGCCGTGTTGTCAAAACAAGATATGTGTAGCTCTCATATTTTTCTTCTTCTCAGTGAACTTATTTGTCCAACTTATGTCAATAGTTGCCGTGTTGTCAAAACAAGACATGCAAAGCTCTAATATTTTTCTCCTTCTCATTGAAATTATTTGTCCAGCTTAGGTCAATAGTTGCCGTGTTGTCGAAACAAGACATGCGTAGCTCTCATATTTTTCTCCTTCTCAATGAAATTATTAATTTTTCTGTGATCAAGAGTGGTTTCCATGTCGCGAAAGCAATCCTATGTGAAATTTTAAGCTTTTCTTTCTCTTTTTGAAAGTGATTATCTGTCTGAGGTCAAAAGTAGTTACCGTATCATTAAAGCAACCCTAAGCGAAGCTGAATAAAAAATATCGTATTATTGTGCAAGGATGCAAGAAAATCAAACATACAAAACTTTTGTTAATTCCCTTTAATAGAATTAATTTCTCATTCACTATCAATTAAAACAAAAATCTCTAGATTAAAAATATATAACTTATTATTGTCATTACTATCAAGATATCATTTTATTCTTATATAATTATGAGAAAATAAAAAAAGAACATTTTCTTGGAAGTATTAAGATACAGCTTCATCAGCCTTTATAATACCATTTCAATGCCATTTAAAGATGATGAATTTCATGAAATCCCTTTTAGTTGCTTAACAATTAAAACATGTTTCGGCTTCTCAGTTTTCGGGATTCATTTGTTTTATGAAGCTTGTTATAAGTCACTTTGGCATTGTTAAATGGAAAGAACTATCCCAATTGTACAATTCATTTCAAGTATTCTATTTTTCGGATGAGTTCTCAGAAAAATGCATGAACAATGGCTAATTGTTTCTATGAAAATGGCTGAAATAGAGGAACGTCGGTTAGAGCATTTAATAATTATTTCTTGACTGGAAGGAATTAAATAGGAGGAATATTAACACGTTTATTTGAAATGGACTTTTTGTTTGGAAATTATATCAGAACTTTCAGAGAGAAAAATAGCTCAAAGTTAAAGAAAGAACAGTTCCGTAATATGACATTAAGGAAATTAATGTCAAAAATTTTTACTCCCTAGAAAATTCATTTCCTATTTTAGCAAGGCAATTCAGAATTAAAGCTTCATTTCAGTTAGTTCTTTCTGTTTACTTTATGTGAAAAATGACTGTAATTAAAGCACTGTGTAGATATTAATCACTGATAGATTTTTCATATTAATTATATTTATTATTGAATACTTTCAGAACTTGGCAAATTTGTTAGAATTGAACTACAATCTTCATTTAAACAATTCTCTATGAAAAAAAATCTCAAAACTCAAAACTAACCAGAAAAAAATCAAAATGCAACCAATCGAAACTTAATGGGACTATTTTAAGCATTAATGAGACATTTTTTTAATTTAATATTACTGCTTCTTTAATTGTCATTGAAAATTCATTTTTATCGATTTTATGATTAAGTATTACATATTTCAAATATAAGAAATAGCTACAAAAATACGTAAATTTCCGTGTCCTTGGATATATAATATTATTTTATTTTTGGATGTAATTATTAGTACAAAGATCAATTCTAGTTCAATTCTTTTTTTTAAATTAGAAGCGCCATCTAGTGGCAATGGCAAGAAATAATAATCATAAGGTGTATTATTATATTTATAAGTGAATTACGAGATATTTCAAAGACTAAAAATTATCACATACTTTTTTATAAAGTTAAATTTAAGAGAATGTATATTTTTTTTAAAAAAGAAAGAAAATAAAATGGATCAAAAGGAAGGAAACAGATGATAAAAAAATCTCGAACTGATAACATATAGGCTATAAGCAGGAAGTACTAAAAACTTACGATAAAGAAATCAGACTATGATTGAAATAAATAAATGAAATTTTAAAGGAATTTTAATTTTAATTAATTAAATTTTAATTCTGAAGCAAATTAATTAAGGGAAAAGATTTTTGAGATAATTTAATTTACTTAATATTAATTATAGGAATCAATTTTATTTAATTGAATTAAGAAAATTAAATTGAAGTAATTTTAATTTTAATTAAAATATATTTGTGTCCAAACTCAATAAATCTAGTGTATTTCGGCTATTTATCCACACTTTTATGACATTTTTCCGCCCTTTCAAACTTTTAGTAAATTTTTTCCCTGTTTATTACATTAAAGAATTACAGAAATTATTTGAAAACATTAAAAATTAATCTTTTATAATATCTACTTTTCTCCAAAATTAAGAAATGTTTAAATTCATTGGAGATATGTAAGAATTTAATTTATATCGGACATTTTAAAAAAGAATGAACAATTTATATCGTCAAATATATAAAAATATATTGAAATAAAATATCCAATTCACAATCCATTTGGAATTTTGTTTCATGTTAACGAACTAATGCATTCTCCACTTGTAAAACAAAAACCTCAAATTTATCTTTACTCTTTTCCATTAAAATACACTTTCCTTCTTTATCATCGTACACTTCAGAGATGATTTAATCTCAAAATGATGAATTGTATTCTTGCGTTAAAAGGTTTCATACAAGGACTACAAAATGACAAAATTCTGAAATGCATATCTCCACGATTTTGGTTTCTTAATATCCGTTTTCTTCTTTATTTCTTACTAATGTTCATCGGAATAAGACACAGAATTTATTATGAGGATTCATCTTGAGTGAAAAAGTTGGGGAATAAAATGCATTGGTTAGAAGCGGGCATTTTTATTCTTAGGACTGAATGAAATTACAATTTACGTTCGCTTTCGAGTATGAATTGGTTTCAGGATTTGCGTCATTTTGTTTGAAATTGAATTACAGAAATAGCATCTTATCTTTTCAATTTTCTTAATGATCTCTCTGCCCAAATGGCTTTATTTTATTTTTGATTTGAGAACAAACGTGTAGTGTATGAGTGTCTTCCAAATATTGATTTCTGAAAAGGGTCTTGTGCATTTGTGGGTGCTCTTCAGTTTCTTAGCATATACTTACAATGTTGGGTAAAATAGATAGCATGTTAGCACACCGAATGACTAGGAAATAAGATAAGAGTTCAAAATACAAAAATATTTTTTCAAAGGTATAGGAAAATATCTATGCGTTTATAAAATATTTATCTTCTTCATTTTGAATATATTTTTTGAATTATCTTTCTAAAATTATTACATACTTTCTACAATTCATTAATTAATTTTTTCAAATGCAGTTAAGAAAGTAATCAAAAGTTACACTTTAAAATGAGATAAATTTAATCCCTTTTTTTCGCTGTATTGCATAAGTAAGATATTCCATTTTTGCATATTGTTTCAGAAACTAATGTTTCAAGCAATGTCGTGTTTTTCATATTCTTCTGCACACATAATATCAAGAAAAAGAATTGCAATAACCCAAATTTAGCATTTTTATGACTCATTATTTTTAAAATTATCTATTCAAAATAATGATTATGTTTGCATTTTTCTGATCATTATAAGGATGGCGAAACCTAATGAATGAATGAAACATTTTTGGCATCAAACTTGTACTTTGGATCAAAGAATAGATACATTTGTGCATTTTTGGATGCTCTTCAGTTTCTGAGCGTACTTATAAAGTTGTCACAGAAGATAACACACCATCATACAGAATGATTAAGAAATAAGATTAATGATAATAAAGAATGTTTCTTCTTAAGAATAGGAAAAAGATATGCGTTTATTAGACATTTTTTCATCGGTATGAGAATTTTTTAAAGTTTACTTTTTAAAATGCTTATATAGCTTCTATAATTCATTAATTAATTTATTATCAAACGAAGTCATGAAACATTTAATTTTACTAATAAATGAGTAAAGGTTATGTACTGTAAGGGTTTCAAGACTGGAATGACATGGTAATCACATCTTGAAGATGATAGTTTATTTATATTGGTAATCATATACGAGAAAAAATTATTAGTTTAATATTAGTTTTTTTTTTCGGAAGCACAATACCAACTTTTAGTTAGAAAGCAATAGTTGTATAGTTAATAAAGGCAACATATCCGAAACTAATATACATTTGGCGTATTGTGTATTCAAAAATTAAGTTAATATTAAGGAAATATACTACATATGCAATGATAGTGCTTATTCATTGTTCTCCCTTTTAAATAAAAATTAAAATAATTCTTCTTTCTATAAATTTTTCAGTTATCCCGATATATAATTAAACTAAAAATATAAGTGTAAAATGAATTCATGATTGAAAATTTTCTTCAAGATTCAACTTCAATATCTTTTTCATACGAAATATGATTTGCAACAGAATTAAACTTCATGCTAATGCTATTAGTAGCTTAAGAAATATTCACAAATTTCATAAAAAATTAAATTTCTCTCTGATAACAATTGCATAAGCAATAAAACTTTATTTATATGTGCCCTTTAAGTTATCTCTTTATACCATAGAAAGACAAATATCTAAGATTAAAAATTTTATTTTAAAATTTAGTTTAACCGAACTATTTATTAATAAAAGTTAATGTTCACTCTGTTCCATTTTCAGAAACTCAGACATAATACTTTCCTTGAAGAAAATTGTTTCAAAAAACTCTAGAGTCTAAAATATACTAGCTAGCGAACTTCGGAAGAATGCTAAGAAAGTTTTTTTTCCTGATATATTAGATCACAAAGTTTTAAAAATTCAGCAAATGTAGATCTTTGCTTCGGAAAAAAAAATGTTTTTTTTTATTATTATTATTCCCAACTTTTCAGAGGACTTTTGAAACTCTATCCAGGCTTGAAAAAGTCCTCACGATTTTTGTGACATTCAAAAAAGTAAAACAAAATCTACTCTGAATACATTTAAAAAAAACTTAAGCTCATATCTTATTCGTTTTCCGAACCATTTTTATTCATATCAGAATTTTTCTTCCCTGTTCTCAGAACACTTTTAACTATATTATTTGCTCCGTCATTTTTATCTTCTCTTTACAGATGTTCCCCAATTAACCTTGCGGTTGGGCAGTAAGTTAAGGCACTCTCACATACAAGAAGGGAACGACGTTTACTTGGACTGCAGTATCATCGCCAGCCCATGGGTGAGCGAAATTGGTTGGAGATTTGGTGGCAAAGAGTTGCACACAAACACATCAGCCGGAATCATAGTCAGCAATCAGAGCTTGGTTCTCCAAAAGGTGCAAAGGTCATCAAGAGGTCATTACACTTGTGTTGCAAGTAATAGCGAAGGAGAAGGAGAGAGCAATGTTGTGCAGTTAAGAGTACAATGTAAGTAGTTTATATTACCAATATCAGAAATTATCATTATTTGAATATGTTCTAGTTGTGATATTATTAGACAGATAGAACAATGTGGCTAATGCATTTCACACGCAAGAAGTTAAAATATCTAATGCGACTACTCTTTGTGACTAAAGGCACTTGCCGTGGACAAGCCCCCACTGATACGATCAGCAGATTTAAGCCTAAGAAATGCGTCTCTTTGTTTCACAAGTAGCGCCATTTAGAGCCAAGAGTAGGACTTAGCTACTCACACGTCACAACCCTTTTTAGGGGGCGGACTTCAATCATGCAAATTCATTCATTCATCTCAGATCGTAAATTAGACCTGGAACAGAGAACGATCACCTTTGACCCAGTACCCCCAGTGGTATTACTCTTGACATGGAGGACTTTGCGACCATGAACAGATTTAACAAGCGCCAACCACCATACACTCGGGGAATTTTTGGCCAGTGAGCTTCGAACTTGTAACCTAAGGAGTACGAATCCAACCCTCTACCAACCAGGCCATCTTGGGCCCTGCGGTTACTCTATAAAAAAGAACAAGCAATAAAAGCAAAAGGAACATATCTTTTATAAATTTTCAATGCAGCATTTAGATTTCTTAATTTTAGAATGCATGACTTTTCATTTTTTATGATAAAAATAGATATATTTTGAATAGTTTTATATAATTTCGAAATTTTTTAAGTTTTTGTTATGGAGAAATTACAACAAAACAATTGAAATGGGCAAATTGTCTACATTTTGATTTAGACAATATTCCATGGGCATAAATTCCGTTAAAACAATTATACAATAAAAATAAAAGTCAATTTTAACCAGTATAATTTTTAAAGTGCAAATAAAATATTTTGAAAGTATTTTTAATGATAGATCTATTTATAAAACAGACATATTGCTATTTTTCTAAGTTTACAGTTCAAATCTCATTCTAGTTCCATTCTTCTCATGTATCGGCGTTTTCCCCAAATACTTATCTGAACACATTGAAAAAAGAATTTCAAATCATTCAGTATTACCCTTTGAAATAGTCATGTGTAGATTATCAAAGGAGATAAAAAATGGATATATGATGTATTTAATAGTTAATATGTACTAAATAACTTATGTACTTTTTATTTACTGAAATTAACTTTATTTTTCAATAATTTGCTTTCCAACTTTATTCATCAAATCCATATTCCTTTTTTTACTCATCTAGAAAAATGTATACTTTGCTGAATTTTGATTGATACATTATCTGTTTCAATATGAAGAATTAAATCACTAATTCTTGAAAAATCTTATAACAAATTTAAGTTAATAAAATTAAATAATTTTAAACACTTTTTTCATTATTCAATTTGAAGGAAATTAAAGCCTAATTTTCGTTAAATTATTTTTTTAAAAAAATATTTCCTTTATTACCTCAGATATTTTTGTCTTATCACCTCAGATATCTGTTTGGACTCTGTAATTAGTCCAAGAAAATCGAATTTCTTTCTAGAACTCACAAAAGCACATTTGTTGTTCCAAATGTGACAAATTACAGTTTCATTTCACCCTAATCATAATTGCATTCATCATTAGTTCCGGTTTCATTCACCAGTAACTCGTAAGTCAAACATCTGTATGCAGCGGGAAAAAAAACAGGCGAATAATTGTTATTCATTTGAACTCATTTGCGTTCTGTTTACCTTAGTTTTTCTGGTATTGATTTAGAATTGGCGACACTATTCACTGATTACCTAACACATTATGAACATCGGAGGAAATCTATTTAAAGGTTCTCTTCATTTAACAGTATCCTTCTTATTAAACGCATCCGGTAGTAAATAGGACACTAAAACAGCAAAATTAATTTGAGGTAATTTAAGAAAATCTATGGTAATTGTTGTTATAGTAAATTTCGTAGAAAGAGATAATCTCTTCACAGATGCAGATATATTTACAGTCAAAATTTTCTAAGAACAATTGCTTCAAATTTCAGTTGTCATTTAAATCATTTAATGAAAGTTGCTTAAAGATTTAAAAAAAATTAAATATGGATAATAATTTGATTAATTTTGAACAATAAATATGGAATAATATTTTACATATTAAATATAGTAAATCAGTTTTTTTTATTCCAAAAAAATATTAAATGTATACAAATTTAATGATGTATTCTCGTTGATTTGTCCTCTATGTGGCCATCCTGCGTTCAAGAATCTGTTCAAGATTCTAAGTTCATAGAGACATAATTTTAGGGTGTACTGTCGAACTCTGCGCTATATCTGATTAATGAATATAATTAACACATTTAATTAAAAAGTTTTTCAAAGACTAAAAATGCAAAGAAAAAAATGTTTAAAAAAGCTCTAAAACTATAAAAAAATTAATGCTATAAAAATGATCTAAAAACATAAAGAATAGAAGAATGTTAAAAATATCTAGAAATACCTACAAAAAATAAGAATGCTAAGAAAATTCTAAAAGTATAAAAAGGAAAAATGCTAAAAAAATCAAAGTATAAAAAAGGAAGAATGCTAAAAAAATCTAAAAATATACGTAAAAAAGAAGAATGTTAAAAAAATGATCAAATATATTGCATAACATTCCAGAATATTCAACAATTTCTTAAATATATTATTCAATATTGTGTGTTGATAAGGTTTATAAAACCTTTTCCCCACAAAAAATGTTTTTAAAAATATAAAGGATAATCTAAAACAGTATTTTGGCCCTTGGATGTAATTCTTTGTCGCCATTCTGATATGAGGGATCTATATTATTTTATACTTAGCGATATATTGTAATTATTAGTTTAAAAAAACATTCTACGTACTTTTTCATGCAATGAATATGGAACTTCTAAACGACAACGAATTGACCTTCTAAAAACGTTAAAAAGAACATTTTCTTGATAAAATAAGATCCCCTGTCAAATTATGAGACTTTTCAGGTCATTCAGAATACAGAGCAGTTTCATAAAGATATATTTTCACTATTCTAAATTAAAATTACAATGTGTTATCATAGCATTTAATATAAATATAAATGAGTTTCTTTCAAAATATATTAAGACCTGTTAACAAACGCTATATCTCATGGTTGATTTTAAAAAAAGTCATACTTATTGGATATTTTTTACAGCACACTTTTAAAATCTGATTTGAAAAATAAATTCTGACAGTAAAATTATGAGCCTCGATGTATTTTTTAAATATCACCACATGTTGACACTTCACAATTGAAACAATAACAAGCATATTAATTATACATTGCTTTAATTTATAAAATGAATTATGAGATTATATCCGATCATTTAAATTATACAACAGTGAAAAGAAAATTTAGTCAGAAGAGTTTTTCTTAAAAAATATTTCACATTCTGAGACTTAAGGTTATCTTCAAACCGAGGTTTCATAAAAAGAAAAATTATATTTATTTCAGAATAAGAGTTAATAAAATACGAACTAATTAATTTTAAATTATTTTATAATATTTTATATTTTCTCATAAAAAGTTTGATTAAGAAAAATTATTCAATAATAACTAAAAGTAATGTTTGAAATGTAAAAGTTTATCTTATTTATTCTTCTTTGATAAATTTAATGATCTTATAAAAAGAAGGAAAAAATAACCGTAGACGTAATAAAATTTCCTTTGTTGTCCTATTTCCAGTCACCAACCATATTTCAAATTAACAATAACATTTTGCTATTCTACCATTAAATGTAAATTAAAACACCATCATTTCAGGCATTAAAGCTCAATATGCCTACCAAATATTTCATAATTCAGTGTAAAGAAATACATCCAAAATTTAATTTAATTAATTGAAGTTGATGGATTCAATTAGCAATAAAAGCTGTTATGCTTTAATTCCTGCTGAACTTAAGGGCCAGAATTTTAGAGCGCTTAATAATTCTTATCATGCAATTTTTTAAAATGGCTTCATTTATTTAAAGTAGCATTCACTTAATCAAATAGTAGTGTTGGTTGGTCACGCAAAAGTTAGGTAGTTGAATTAATCCTATCGAGATAATTTCTGACATCGTTTAAATGCATGCATTTAAATTTGTAATAAGGTTAATTCATGTTGCCTGTTAATTAATAAATATTCATTTAAAAGTTGCAAGACTTGCGTAAACCTTTATGAATTATTAGTATGGTTTATAGGGATGAGATGCTTTTAATAATCAACGCTTTCTACTGTTTTTTTTTTTTTTTGTATGAAAAAAATTCAAAAATCAGGAAGAAATGACATGGAAACCTTTCAAAATTCGTACGCGTTCAGTAAGTCAATGTGCAGTATCAAAATCTTTATATTTCACTCTAAATATATTATTTGTTATATGATTATATGATATGAAAACTGATACTGTATTTAAACCTAATGTTTTAATTATAAAATTTGCTAGTGAATAATTTGAAATGTGTTTTAAATCCAATTATGCGAGTCAGAGTTATTCATTATGGGTGTACTGTCTAATAAGTAGAATTTATTTAAAACTTGGAATGTAAAAGAAAGGAAAATCGGTCGAAAACAGAAAATGTAAGCGATTAATTTAATATAATACTTAATTTTGTAACACAAACTGTTATTTTTATAAACATATTAGTAACCTTAGCCCAATTACTTTTTTTATCGTATTGTAAGAAAATTGGTTGAAACTTTGTTGATGCCAGTTTCTTAAGAATTAAATCAAATTTCTAACAAATCTACGTGAATACATAAGGTATCAAGTTCATTGATTTATTTAGCCTTAAGTTATAGATTACAATGCAATGCAGTATATTTAAATGAAGTTGTATATTACAGAAACATCTAATCTGCAGATCTAATAGAATAAAAATATTTGTTAGGACACAAATAATTTTCACCTTTCTCAGTAAATAAATCGGGACTTTTAATTCTATTTTTAAGAAGCAACTGCGTTTTTTTAAAAAAGATTTTAATAAGTGAACATATTAAAATATATTTGTTATTTTTTGTTTTTACTATTTATTTGAGGTCAAGTTCACACAGAAATTCAAATATCCTCAAAAAATTCAACACTATGTAATATAAGTTTAAATATTATTTCTCAAACGTAGAAATGGATCTTGTCAAAGAAAACGAGTTCTGAATATTTTCAAATCGTAGCATGGCGAGACACTAGTATTTAATTCGATTTTCAGTCAGAAGATTCAACGATGCACGAGAACGTTAATATTCGTTCTTTTTAACACATCTTTTATCTTTCCGCGGGCAAAAATTCTTGACAATGCCACAATACAGCGAGCCAAAACAACTGGCAAGAAAACATAATAACTATTTACCTTTCTGCTGTATAATTAGATTAACTAATCCCCTGCATTCTGTTGCCATTATACACCACAGCTTTTCCTAAAAAAATGCTATAAAAGATTAGTTCCCGGTGAAATAGATGGTTGGTTATGTTTGAGAGAACTCGTCTTATTGGTATTTCCTCCCAGAGGAAAAAGTCGGCCCGAAAGTAAGTGCTCGTTCCCTGGGCAAATTTACATTGTAGAAGACACTGTTTGCCCTTTTCTGTGGAATATTCTCGGCCCGTCTTTTCATCCTTCATTTTGTATTCTTTCGTATTCTTCGGCGGGCAGAACAAGTGGGAAAGAGGGTGGTAAGGCAACCTTGCAATGCTCCTCCGTATCCCTTAATTCTGTTAGGATGTATTCTTGTGATGGGATGATGTTTCCTGATGTAAGGGACGAAGCCTTTATGAATGGCGGGATGCTTTCCGCTTTTCTGTTTTCCTTGTTCTTTTTTTGTTGCGCTTGCTACCTTCCCTTTGTTTCGTAGATTGGTGTTGCTCAGCCGACTGGAAGGTAGTTGGATGCGTGTACCGCTGTTGCATCACTCAGTGGCGGAATTAAGGGGGAGAGAGGGATATGGTTTACCCGTAAAAAGAAAATTGTTCATTTAGTGTATGTGTGCGTGTGCATATATATGCATACAAAATGCATGTCTTTGGAAGGGATTTTAATGCTATTATACAGCATTTATGAGACTTTCCATCATCAATCTCTTTTCTTATCTAACGTAATGCCCAATTATGAAAAAGTTAAATGGGTTTTGTAATTTATTTTTAGTGTTTATGTTGAATTTAAAAAGTCGAGAACATTTCTTTAAAACAATCTAAGGGAAAGATTCCATTTGGTCTGTAAAATGCATGTGATAGTGATGGATTTTAATATATTCTTTAAAAAAAAATTTAATTGTTTATACAATTGTAGCTTAGTATACGTTTTTATGTTAAAGTAATGAAATTTTTTAAAATCTAATCTTATAATGAAGAAATTGTTCATAAGAGTGAAATAAATAAGAGTGAATAAGATTGAATAACAAAAGAGTGAAAAGAGCAAAAGCTAAGGAAATATTTATCTCCATGATTACGCATTGTGAGATTTTGATGGGGGTTTCTATATACGTGTTTATTAAGGTAAGGGAATTTTAGGGATCTTTCAAATGAATAAGATAGATAGACAGAATTTTATCCTTATAGGGACTTGCGGTTGTCAACAACTCTGCAGTGTTTCTTTTGCGTTAATTAAATAAAAAACGTGTAATTTGATCAGAGAGAAAGATAACATTTTAGAATGTAGTTACTATGGGCTGAATTGAAAGAAAAGTTTAGAAATTAATTATTGTTTAATTTAGATTTTAAAGTATCACACGCGCATGCGCACGCACGCACACACACGCACGCACACACACCTAAATATATTAGTGAATACATTTCAGGAAATAAATATATAATATGAAAATGTCTATATATAATGCATAATAAGTAACTATGATGTTTTTTAAACAATGAGAGCGTTTGTTCGCTGTATTGATTAAACAGTGCAGAAAGATTGTTATAATAAATGTGTATTATGCTGCAAAATATAAATATAAATATATTGAAATACTCGTGTTAATTTTGATCGAGCTGCAATTCATTAAAAAATATATAAAAAATAAATTGATAATATATAAAAACATTTGCCCAGTTATTCATATTTCTTTTTCGATAAATAATTTTGGAAAAAAAACTGGAAAATTTCAGCCTCTATATGAATTAGTAATATTCTCAAAGCCATCTTGGAGAAAAATCAGAAGGGAAAAATTGTTAGATAAAACTAAAAACATTATAAATTATTTTTCAAAAAATCATTTAATTTGTAACTAATTTCTTATTCAAGCCTTTGAAAAATTAGTATTAATCTCAGATGAAACATGAGTATAGATGAATTATATGAAATAAAAATCTTACACTCTCAATGAATAGTAAACAGGAACAATGAAATAATTAATTATATTTAATTAAAACCTTTCCGAATAAATTCGGTTTTAACTTTATAATTTATTTCCTGTGTAAAAATTATTATAAAATTTTCAAACTAATGGACTAGCTGTTTCATATTGCAAAATATTAATTTTGATTTGTAAAGAAAGGAATATTTTTGAAAAAAAAAACAGCTATCTAAAAAAGGATTTGCTCTAGTATTATACTATATATAAAAAAATTTCTATTTTGGCAATATTCTGTTTCATTATTTCTAAAAAATAACAATAGATGTATATTCTGTCTCAAAGATCGAATTTATACTACGATGAAATAATCAAATATTTTTCATTACGAAACAGGTTTATTTCAAAAAAAATGAATACAATAAAACGAATTTTTCGTTTCTGCAGCTTCATAAACTGTATAAATAATTAATTTTTCTAAACTCAAAATATTTGATTTTGAGAAAAAAAAACCCCCTCCAATGTTTGAAAAGGAAATCCAAACAAAATTGGATGTTAATTATAGGACGTGAAGCAAAATGTAAACTTGGAATGTTTTGAAAGGTTTCAAAATTACTATTCAGTTGTTAAATCGATACCTCATTAAATATTCTTATTGAAATGAGATTTATTCAAATGTAAATGTATTTATTCACTCTCACATCGACTCATTCTTCTTTTTTTATATATTCACTCTCATTCCTTGTGTTAGGTTTAACAAGAGAAAAATAAACAATGCATTTCTGAATAAGAAATTTGCGTAATCCTAGGGAATATCGGAAACATCTATTATGTTTGGTTAATGGTAAAACTTCTCTTATTTTTTAAATTTAAATGATTTAATATTTTGTTTGAGTGTCAGCGTTCTGATTATGATATACGGAGTTCTTCTTGTTGACATGGATAATTTTGATTGTATTCATTATAATAAGCTAGCTTGTTTTCGATGGTATCTCCGAGATCGAGCTCTTTTATGTTTTTTTGTATTGTTGCAATCTTTAGTATTATTGTAAAATTAATTAAAATGGTAATCGGAGATCATACAGTGTCTTTGATTTTTAATAAATGAGACTATGAGTTATGGTAGCAAGCTTTCAGAACGTGTTTTATGCATTTAAGTTAGGATTATCATTGCTTAAATAAAAAAAAAAATAATTATAAACTTTCAACTACTCAACGTCCTGGACAACTAATCAGATGGTCTTCACAATAGTTGACGTGCTCCAGCTATTGAATCAGGAATAAATATCATGTAACATAATACATATAGATATTACAATTCCTGAATATTTACTTATCATATTTTGCCATTTCATTTTATATAAAATCTTGCTCTGAACGTCATTTTAATTAGAACCTGAATCTTAAAAATCAATCCTAAGTGATTATATCGTATCATTTTTATAACTTTGGGAATACTAAAAATAAACCCATAGTTCTCTCATATCTGTATATAAGATATATGAGATAATTATATGAATCATATAATTATCTCATATTTTACCTGGTTCACCAACAATATCTGGGTATTAGACTTCCAATATCTTTTGCGCGTCTAGATTGGAATTAAGAAAACAATTAACCTATTTTTCATATTTGCAGGATTCATTGTGAGAATGCATTACAGCTCTTATTTCTTTATAAGATTTTTTTAAGTTTATGTTTGACAAAATATGTATATGCCCTTCCGAAATTCGGTAATTTACTAATTCGACCGAACGTATGGCTATTGGTGCTCGTTAAATCTGTGCGTGATCGCAAAGTCCTCTATATCGAGAGTAATATCACAGGGGGTACTGGGTCAGATGTGATTGTTCTCTGTTGCAGGTCTAAATTACGATCTGAGATGTATGAAGGAATATGAATGAATGTAGTCCTCCCCCTAAAAAAGGTTGTGAAGTGTGTGTAGCTAAATCGCACTCTTGTCCCTAGATGGCGCTACATGTAAAACAAAGAAACGCATTTCGTAGGCTTAAAATCTGCTGATCATATCAGTGGAGGCTTGTCCACGGCAAGTGCCATTAGTCATAACACAACGCCCTAATTCGATCAAGAATATAGTCCAGTTTTAAAACAGAAAATATTTAAATCACACTAAAGCTATTTTTAAATTCATCATATAAGAGCCAAGTACCATATTTAGAAGCTAAAAAATGAAATAAGCTGTCAAAAAAATATAAAATGACATTTTGAGATTTTACTATAATGCACCAATACTAATCCAAATCATTTTAATTACTTTGAAACGGATTATCATGGTATAGTATTAAGATAACATGTTGTTAGATGTTAACTTGGTATCACATTTTTGTTGGTATAAAATAGTCAACTGTATCAAATCACTTTGACTTCATAGCAGCAGGACGTCACTGCTTAATACCAAAGCAATGTGATGTTTTATGACAGACTACTGTCTCTTTTCTTTTTCTCGGACACTTTTTCTGACATATAATTCACCAAATGTACGAAGTCATTTTCATTTTCTTGTTACAAAAAGCCTCACAGTACAGCATTAAGATACCATAATGTTTCATGAATAATTATTATTGGATATCTGTAATAAGGTGTTCTAGAAAAGAGTAAATGAATCAAAATTTGAATCCGGAACCTTCCTGTTGTTGAAGAATAGATAAGCATACAAGAAGGATTCAGTTTTTGTATGACAAATCTCAAGTACAACAATCTCAAGTATGACAAATCTCTGTACATATATTTAAGTAATATTTTTAAGTATGATTAAAAATTTCTGATATTACTTCTCTGAATAATTAGTTTCATGTTAAGGGAGGAAGTCTTATAGTATTACAGATAGTTCCAAGTGATGCTTAAAGTATGCCAGGTTAATGACAACTTTGGTGAACATTTGGTGACATTTCGATGAATGTGAATTTTTTTTGATACAAAAAGAAATTTCCCCAACTATTCGAATTTCAGAGATGTCTATATTAACACTCAACTTCAAAGTATTGTTCTAGAGCATTTGAACCAATCATTTGATACAATCGTAGGAATTATAAAAAGCATAGGCTCGCAAAAAATAGCACATTTGTAGTCAAGTTAGTCAAGTCAAGCACAGGAATAGAAAAACAGTGACATCTCTTTTTGGAGTATTGATTTTTCAATTAATGCTCTAAGTATTTACTTTTCTTCTCTATACAAAAGTATCTTCCATAGTAGCAATGTAAATTGTACTTTTCATAAGACAACATAGTCACTTGAATCGATACTTCTCAAAATTAAATTTCTAGAATTTAATGAAAACCTTCAGTATGTCAGCAGGCAGAGAAAAAAATCTCTTTTATGAGGGTTAGGGTAAATTCTTTTTTAATAATCGTAATTCCTTTATAAAATCTATAAAGTAAGTTGAAAGAAAAATTCTGATTTCAATTAAAATTTGTATTTTATTCAAAATGTGTATTCTTTTCATTTCTCGCATTAATCCTCGCATCTAAAATAATATCTGATAGAACTAATAAGTTCATAAATTTTTATAAATTCGCCAGCATTATTAAAGAATAAACTTAATGAGAAATTATTTTTTAATTTTTGGTTCCAATTTTTAAGCAGCTCATTATGTTGGATTGCAAGCTGTGCATTACAAGAAAAATATTTCTTATAATTAATATACTTTCTTATGCGCATTTCAATATTTCTTTGTAATAGAAAACCTCACAAACATTGTGAATGATATCACAATCTGTATGACATTGTGACAGTGACACATTCACACTGTAAAAGGTATCCAAAAGGCAAAAAAGTAGTTAAATTTGAAAAATAGTAATCAAATTTATTTGTTTGGATTATCTATGAATTCTCAAATATTTGTAAGCCATTATAGTGGCATGCTTAAAAATGAGAACCAAAAATTAAAAATTAATTTCTTATTAAATTTGTTTTATAATAATGCTTGCGAATTTATACAAGTTTATAAACTTATTAGTTCTACCAGATATTATTTGAGATGCGAGGATTAACATGAGAAATAAAAAAGCATATGCATTCTGTCTAAAATACATATTTTAATTGAAATTAGAATTTTTTCTTGCAACTCATATTATCGATTTGAAAAATGAATTACGATTAGTAACTTTATGGCTAAATAATTGTGTTTGATACAACAAAATTAGTAGAAATTTTCTAAACAGAACAAATTAGAATTTTTTAAAATAAGATTTCTGTAATTAAATGATAATATTAATTACCTTCACCAGAAAAAAATGAATCAAATTTTAACAATTTTTTTAATAATTAGTTATAATAACAAACGATATAAATTCATTCCATCTATAATTTGTCAGTTATATGTTTTCAGTATTACAGTCTCGTCCTCTATATCTACACAAAGTCAAATTCCCGAAATGGGCAAGCTTTGAAACCCAATTTAACATCAATTATATTAATTCAAGTTTGGGGTAAGCTACAATTTATTGACAGACCATTTTCCAGATTAATTAATTAGATTAAATTAATCAATCTAAATGACTCGCATATAAATATTTACCAACATCCGAACCGAACATAACATTCAAATTAAAGTAACTAAACTGTTCCAAAAGCTCATTGTAAGTGGTAATGAGTCTCACTATGTCATGAGCAGAACAATTAAATAATCGTTGTGATAGTCTACCTCTCCTCTTGTCATGCAAGCTAACTGAATTTTGCATAATTTCCAGCTGTGAAGAGGACAACTTGATGAGAAAGTGAGAGAAACGAGTAAATTAATGAAGATAATTGTTAAAATATCTGCGAGAGTTAGTGTTTCGGTTCAATAACTTTATTTTATCATTGATGTATGCGATATATATATAGTGGAAGAGTTAGTTAGTTGTTTTGGTTTTCTGGCACAAAAGCCACACCTGGCCAATCAAATAGTAAAAGGTATTTCAATAATATTAAAGTTCTTTCGATTAAATATTAGAGAAAGGTTAAAAATTTAAAACGAACATGGATGAAATAAAATGGCATTTAAAGATAAAACACCAACGGGAAAAAAAACACAAAAGTTCATTAAAAACTGACATTTGAAAACAAATATTTGAAATTGGCAAAGAACCTAAATAAAATGCAACAAATCAATAGTATGTATAAAAATTTAAAAATATTACACTGAGTTTTTTTACCCACGAGTAATATTTATTATTAATTATAATAATATTAATATTATTAAATATAAGACATCGATTAAACATGGCATTGATTAAAATATGATTCGTTGTTGTGTTGTGACTAAGGGTACTTGCCGTGGACAAACCTGATACGATTAGCTGATTTTAAGCCTAAGAAATGCGTTTCTTTGTTTTTACAAGTAACGCCATCTAGGACAAAGAGTACGACTTAGCTACACACATATCACAAGCCTTTTTAGGGGGTGGACTACATTCATGCAAATTCATTCATTCATCTCAGATCGCGATTTAGACCTGAAACAGAGAATGATCACCTCTGACCAGTACCCCCAGTGATATTAATCTCGATATGGAGGACTTTGTGGCCACGAACAGAACATGAGTCAGTGTAACGCTATATGGTATGTCGTACATCTTGTACATGGTTCCCCAAATAAAAGATGTTTATGACTGAAGCGAAAGGTTTTTATGTAAAGTGTAGGCTGGAGATGGTGGTAGGTTAGGTAAGAGGAGATTTTTCGGTACACGGGATATATTTTATGTACAATTTAGAGGCTTAGTAAAATGAAACTTCTTTATATCGCGGTACAGCTGCAAAGTGACCGAAATTTCCCCTTCAATGATTTTACTGTAAGATTTTGATAAGTATTTCCTTGCAATGTGTCTATTTCGGCAAGGAAATATTATGTATCTTTGAAAGGTATGTGTGAATGCTAAATTTTTTTTTAATGATTTTACTTGGAATGGGAGAAAAGGAATACCCGTCCATTTTCTAGAGAGCGCATTGTAAATAATTAAATTAAAAAAAAAGAAAATTGAGTCAGGAAATAAGAGAACATTTCAGAATGAAGTTAAAATGCTAAGAATGAATTTAAGATAAAAATTAGGAAATTAAATTATTTAAAAAATATTTTAAAATATTATGTACGCATAATTTATTTTAGACAGCATTTATATCGTTTTAAAATTAATACATAAATTTAAATTAAAACATTTTATTTAAAAATATTAATTTATTTAAAATATTAATTTAAGCAATTTGATTTTTTTTAAATGTACTTATTTTGAATTTTTATATATTATAATTTTGTGAAAATCAACAATGCAATGTGATACGTTAAGAAATTAAATTTTTTTAGGTTCAATGTACCGACGTTGAGAAGAAATGCAAAATTTTTTAAGACTTTGAGAGGTTATTTAAAAAATATTTTCATCGAAAAGCTAAATAGGTACCTAATGCTGACACACTTTTAGAAGCGCAAGATAGCCAGTAAATACAAATAATGCTTCTGCTTGTACAAAAAAAAACTAGTAAATATCAAAGGATAATCTAATAGAATTGTAAAAGAAAAAATATTTAATCAATGTAACTATTCGTCGGAAAAAGCAGAATTTAACTGAAATTGTAAACATGATTTTTATCTGCCTATAATGTGAATCTTTTTTCCTTGAAAGTTGTAAAATAGAAAAAGTTATCTCAAAATTATCTTTTTCTCTACCTAGAATCAAATTATTCATATCGTGATTTTGCTTCATCTTTTATTGAATTCTTTTGCTGCTATAAATATATAAAAATTCGTGAATACTGAATTGGATTGAATTAAGGCCTGTTTTTGATATTAATAATGCTAGTATTTGTGATAAAATAAAGCAGAGGAGACTAAAATATTTATTTAGTGTTACTAAAAATAAATCTTTTGAATGCTATTTTATAGAATGTTTACGAATGAAACATGCAAACTGCTTTTATTTAAATAAGTATACGAAAATAACTTTCGTATGAAATTATTTTTCAACATAAATTCCTATTCCAAATTAAGTTCCATATACTCAGTTGCATATTTTCAGACAGTAAATTAGAATAAAGCTTAAAATGAAATCTGCTATGCATATTGCAAATGCATCATGTCAGAACATAACTTCTTGAACGGCCAAACACCACGTGCTCGTGCAAGTTAAATTATATTTTTATTCATTTTAATTGTTTCATTGAATTAATAACTTAGGTATTGCAAACGATCATAAAAAACTTTGTCTCGCATTTATGATTTTAAAAAATATCACATATCCTATTTATTTCATTTCATATATTGACGTGTCAAAATGACATTTTTCTTGGTTTTATTTGCTGTAGTAATTAACTTATTTTTTTAAACTTTTTAAATGGGATGCATTAGGTTGTTAAAAGCTGATTTTTGGAGATGCTCGTGCAAATAATAAAAACTGTATTTTTCGCCAACGGATTTTTGTTGGCGCTAAAAACAACATCACAAAAACAGCATCATTTTCTGACATGGTAATAAAAGTATAAATCCAGAAATAGTTTAGGATTCATAGAAGTAGAAATATAAAACAGAGTATTGTCATACTTTGCTCGCAGAGGCTATAAAACTTGTTGAAAATTTTAGTCCGATTATATGTTACTTAGCTAAATAGCTATTAAATTATTAACTAGAAAAAAAACTAATTATCGATATTATTTATGAAGAATATTATTTTATCTTTAACCTTCCAAATAAATTTCAATATTTAAATTCGTTTCATTTATTTACTTCTGAGCTCCTAATTAGTTCTTTCATTTAGTTTGTGTCGTTTTGAAAAATTATTAAAAATCTTTAGATTTAAAGATTTTTATAAAAAAAAAATCTTTGCTGAATTGTTAGCTAGGTTATAGATGATTAAAAATGGTGATCATGGTGATTTGTAAAAAATAAATGAGATCGTAAACCAAGTGCTACCAAAGTTATTTTTAGGTAATCAATTGAAGACCGTAATTTTTTTCAAAAATGTTAATCAGCCTTTTTAATTAAAAAAGGATCAAAATTTTAAGGTTTTTTCCCTAAACAATTTCTAAATGTATTTTTTAACAAAGCAATTTAACTCTAGTTTAAAATTTAAGAAATTTGTTTCAGTAGAATTTAATCTATTTCCTTCTGATTTTTTTCTTCAATTTTTAAGAGTACTTTTCAAACTTTTTTGAAATATTTCAAAATATTTTCTACTATTATTACTGTTTGATATTAAATAAATTTCCTTATTCATGTTTTATTTTTTCAGGAATTCAAAAATTCTTTTAAATATTAGAAATACAGAATAATCAGCTCTAAAATATTATAAAAGCTACAATGTTTCAATTTTATTAAACTATAAATTTTCTGACGAGAAGCTCGAATTGTCTTTATTTATTTATATGCCTATTTTTTGAGATGTTCGATAACAGGAATTCCGATTTTAGCAATCTAAGAATAGATGTGAAAATATTTTCTTTCTAAACTTTATTGGGTTTATCTGTTGGTTTTTAATATTTCCAAAAATATAATAGAAGACAACTGCAATTCCAAGAACAGAAATTTCTTCTTTTGATTTTCAAATGCTTTCTAGATTCTTGGAAATATTTTTTTTTCTAAATAAATGTCAAGAACCATATATAGAAAACCATAGAATTTCTAAGAAAAGCAAAAATATGAATAAAACCTTCAGCTTTATAAATAACTTTTTTCAACAGCAAGAGAAAGAATCCACAAAAGTTGTGTCTTGGACTCAAGAACATGCAATTCCCTGTCTCTTTAGTAATTATGGTAGCTTTTCTCACTTACTTTAATTGTCTTAGTTAAAAGTAAATGAAGATCAAAGGTAGTCAAGTTAGTTAAGCAATTACTGAAATAGCCAGTAGTTAAATTACTTCTCTGGTCTATTACTAGAGCGCTCGTGATTCCTCTGAGTATTTTATTTGCTTCTAGATATTTCTTTGACTTGTATAGTTCAAAGAATTTGCTAGAGGGTGCTAATTCGTTTTAGTTTGATTACCGTCAGAACAATAATTTAAATTATGTAAATTTGACGTTAAACATAAAGTTCAAAGAAGTGCATTAGGGAAAATATACAAAACGATGTTCGGTTCCGTTTTACATCTGTTTGGGCTTAGTTGTCAAATTGTGTTTTCGGCCTTACAGAACAAATCACAGCCATTTCTTTAGAGGATGAAAAAAATTAAAGCTAAATGGTATTTAGAAATGTGTTTGTCAAAAGTCAAGCAAAAATACAAAAAACAAGAAAAATCGCCCCAACATTCTTTATCACGACAACGTCAGATCCCACACAGCATGTGAAACAATTGATTATTTGAAGGATAAAAATAGGGAATTAGAATATCTTTGCACATATTCTCCTGATTTGTCGTCTAAAGACTTTTTCTTGTTCCCTTGTGTATTTGATATCAAACAAAATATGCATGTGCAGCAATTTTCATCACTCAAGAAGCTGTTGAAGCCTCCAAAAACCAAGTTTCTGAGATATCAGCATCAGAAGGGGAAAATATTTCAAGAATTGGTTTGAGAGGTTGGAAGAAATGTTTGAATCTGAAAGGCAAATATTTTAAAAAGCAATAAAACAGTTTTTTACAAAAAAATATTTTGCTTCCATCTTTTGTAGAAATTTAAATGGTAACATTCGTACTGGAGATGGATGTTTGTTAAATTACACTTCTAATTCTATCAATACATAAAGTTACAAATATTTAATAAGCAAAACTACGGTGGGAGTCCAATATGTCTGGATATTACTGGAAAATTTCCTCTCCCTTTCAATTAATATGATTTATAAATATCTATGAAACTTATTTTATTCATTAGAGACATTCGGCTAAATGGGCTTTGAGAATGGAGGGGGGGGGACGTTCTAAGAATGCTCGATTGCATGCATCGAATGCTCATACATTGAAAGAATGCACGAGAATATATTTGGTTGGTAACCATAATCTAAGCTAGGTACCCTTTCGTATACCAGTCTTATGGGAATCCATAGATTTGAACTTCAGATTCAGATCTTAAAGGTTATCCACTTGTTATTCATCTGAACTTTAATTAGTTTCTTCATACAAAAATTTATAATACATATATGTGCGTGTATAAAATTAAGTACTGATCATTAACTTCATTTCCAATTTCCTCTTAAAATTAAAACTTTGCTTTTAAAGTGATGTCTTTTGAAACATTTCCATTTTTGAGAGAAGTTATGATTTTTTTTCTTATATCTGAAAGACATTCCAATATTTAGAGAACAAAAATGATTTAAAAATGGGGTTAAACGATCTTTTATTTATTAAGTGTAAAATTCTGGAGAGGAACAAATGTTTGTATATCATCCAGTAGCAATACAGATTTACAATATGAATTCTCAAACATTACTCAAATTAACGGGAACTGAGACGAAGAATATATATTTTGACTAAATTTAACCAAATACATTACTATGTTACTTCAGATCAGAACCAATAACAGGCATTTTTTTCAATTCCTACTATTAGCTCACACACACACACACACACACACACACACACACACACACACACACACACACACACACACACACACACACACACACACACACACACACACACACAACACACACACACACACACACACCTCGGACGGACGAGCGATGGCGGATGAAGTTGACGTGAGATTTTTGGCGGCTGTGGAAAAATTGCAAAAAGTGTGTGAATTAAGTGGGAACTTGCGAAAGGATTTACGGCAAAGTATTCTTGAAGCGATAACTGATCTGCACAGCATTAAAAATGATCTACAGTCGACTATTTCGTCCTTAAATGAGCAAATTAAATCTGCAAATGCCAACGTGGCTTGTTCAATTAGGCCTACTACGGCGAGAACCTTCGCGGAGATCACTTCGAAGCCTGTGCCGCCCTCTGTCGGTGACCTCTCCCGCAGGTCACCGTCGTTTACTGCGGTGATAAAGCCTCTGAAGAATCAAACATCGGAAGAGTTGAAGAATCAGCTTAAAAGAAGAATCGATCCTGAATCGCTTCAGATCGGTGTCGAAAGAGTAAAAGCACTTAACGGAGGTAAGATCTTGATTAGCTGTAAAGACAAATCTGATCTTGATGAACTTTGTAATACGGTTGATAAACAATTGGGTGAGGAAATGTGTGTTTCTCAAAATAAAAAGTATCTTCCCCAGATTATAATATTCGATATACCTGAGGAAATAGAAATTAATAATGCTGAAACTATAATTAAAAACCAAAATCGAGATGTATTACAGGGAGAAGTTTTTAATGTCAAATTTATTAGATTGATGAAAGGCAAAAACATACGCTATATGACTGCTGAGGTGTCTCCAAGGGTTCGAAAAATATTTCTTGAAAACGGAGTTAAAATTAAATGGTCAAACTGTAATTGTTCTGATTATATATACGTTAAGAGATGCTTTCAATGTAATAAGTTCAATCACGATTCTACCGCGTGTAAATCTCAAATTACATGCCCGATCTGTTCGGGTGCCCACTCTATGAAAGTTTGTTCTAAAAGAAATGCGTTGAAATGTTCTAATTGTATAAACTATAATAGATATGCCAAAGATAGTGACAAACTAGATGTCAAGAGCCTTACTGTATAAACAACAAAGTTGCTGGTTTTCCTAAATCATTTAGAATTTTTGAATCAGGGAATAATTTGAAGAGAGCTGCTATTATTGTTGTAAATAAAAATATTGACGCTGTTCTCATTAGCCAGCATACAAGTGAGGATGTGATTCTTGTGGAATTTATTTTTAATGATAATCATTTTTACGCAACTAGTGTTTACATGGATTTTAATAGAGATTTAAATTTTGATATTTTAAACATTGAACTTGTCATTGAATTCTGTAGGAAGAAATATCTATTACTTGCCATGGATACTAACGCTCGTTCTCAGCTTTGGTTTGATTCCTTGACAAATGCACGGGGTAGAATCTTGGAGTCATTTTTGGCTTCTAAGTGTCTATGGATTGTTAATGAAAATTTGTGTACTCCATCCTTCTGCTCACCAAATGGACAGAGTTTTATTGGCCTGAATGTAACCTGATCTAATTTTCAGCATTGCATTTATTCTTGGACGATCATGGAGGAAGAGAGCTGTTCTGATCATAGAATAATTACATTTAATATTGCTTTTAATAATATACATCCCACTCGCTCTATTTTTAGATCGCTAAAATTTATTTATGACAAAGCTAATTGGCCTATTTTTCATGATTCACTTCAAACTGAATTTAAATATCTTTTATGCTACTCGGGCTCAAATTTTAATGTTACTGATTCTCAGAATCTTGATATGGAGTTAAAGAAAGCTGTTAAAGGGGTTCATGATCTTAATGATTTCGTCTCTAAGTACATCAACTGTATCAAGAATGCTTGCAGTCGCTCTATGCAAATTATTAAAATAAACTCACAGATTAAAAAAACGAATATAGTTCCGTGGTGGAATAATGAATTAACGGAACAAAGGAAACAGGTTAACAATAAAAGAAGACTTTATCAAAGAACTTATAATAATTCAACTTTAAGAGATTCCAGGAAAACCGAGTATTTTAATTGTAAACAGCTTTATAGCCAAAAAATCGAGATTGCAAAGACCCAATCGTGGAAAGATTATTGTACCGATATTGGTTCACAACCCTGGACTATTCTATATAAGATTGCCCGTGGCAAACATGAAAATCAAACAGCTCTAACAACTGTTCAAACTAGTAGTGGAGGTTATACTACGGATTTCGATGAAACTCTGAATACTCTTGCTAACCAATTTGTTCCATTTGATGATAGGAAATTGGATTTGCCGCATCATACTAGACTGAGATTACTCGTGGATAGTCTTATGAGCACTCTGGACGACTTAAACTTTTCCAAGAAAGAGATAAAATCTGTCATTAGTAATATGAACCCTAAGAAATCTCCCGGAGAAGATGGAATATCTAGTAAAATCATTTCTGAAGTGTTTGAGAGATTTCCTAAATTTGTTGCTGCAATTTATAATGAATGTTTAAGAGGAGTCTTCCCACGGGCTTGGAAACATTCTTGTATTCGATTTTTTACAAAACCTGGAAAGGAGTCATCTCTCGAGCCTTCAAAATTTAGACCAATAAGTTTACTCTCTGTCAGTGGAAAAGTTCTTAAAAAACTACTTATAGAAAGAATTATGCATTATTTATACTCAAATAACAAATTAAGCCCAAAACAGTATGGATTTACTCCCGGTAAAAGCACCACAGATGCCATCTTTAATGTAACTAATTTTGTGAAAGAAAAATTAGCAAAAAATTTACAGGTTCTTGGTATTGCTTTAGATGTCAAGGGGGCGTTTGATGCTGCTTGGTGGCCCGCTATTTTGAATCAACTCAGAGAGTTTTATTGCCCCCAAAATTTGTATCTTCTTACAAAAAAGTTATTTTTCAGATCGTTCAGCTTGCCTTCGCACCTTAACAAGTTGCATAAGAAAAATAGTCACCAAGGGTTGCTCGCAAGGCTCTTGCGGTGGTCCGGGTTACTGGACTATTTTTTATGATTCTTTGCTTAGACTGGACTTTCCTAGGTGTGCTGAAGTTGTGGCATTTGCAGATGACCTTTTCTTGCTGATTAGTGGCAAGACTGAAACTGAACTGAAGGCGTATGGTAATATATGTGTATCAAAAGTTGTTGACTGGTCTAATAAAAACAAGGTTACATTTCATTCTGAAAAATCAAATATTATTATTTTCTCTAAGAAAAGAAGAATAAATAACATAAATATTTATATGAACGGCAATTTCCTAAAAAGTGTTAGTGAAATGCGTTACCTTGGTATGATCATTGATAGAAAACTTCGTTGGAAAGCACATATCACTGACTTGTTCAAAAAAGTTAGTGTTGTTCTAAATTCGCTAGCAAGAATGGCCAGAGTAACCTGGTGTATTGGTTCAAAGGCTCTAAAAATCATTTACGAAGGAGCAATAATACCTTTGATGACCTACGCATCACCGGTTTGGGTCGACGCCTTGTCCTTTGAATACAACAAACGAAGGTTAAAGACGGTTCAAAGATTAATTGCCTTGAGAATAATCAAGGGCTACCATACGGTTTCCTATGAAGCATCTTGCGTTATCGCGGGCATTATACCAATCTGTTTGAAGATTCAAGAAAACACTGAAATCTACTATAACATAAAACCGAAACCCCAGAATGAAATAGAACCGGAACTCACCCCTGATCACTGGATACACCCTGCAAAATTTATTTCTCTCAAACAAGATATTAATAAGGAGCATTGCATAAAAATTTTTACTGATGGTAGCAAAATAAATAATAGTACAGGGTGTACTTTTGTAACTTACCATGGTGATACCGAAATCAAAAATAAGAAATTTAAATTACATTCTAATTGTTCTAATAATCAAGCAGAGGCTTATGCTATCCTACAGGCTCTAAATTGGATCTCTTCTTCTGACAATTTTTTTCATAGGAACTTTAATATCTATACTGATAGTCAAATACTTATATTTAACCTTCAGAATAAAAAATGCCATTCGGAAATAATAGAAAAAATTCGTCATGTACTTTTAAGTTTAAATGGGAAAAATTATAATATTGGCATTCAGTGGATCAAGGGTCACGCAGGGAATCGTGGGAATGAAAGAGCAGACGAGCTTGCCAAGTCAGCGGCTCAATCAGACCTTCAAATCTCTTATAAAAAGGTTCCAAAGAGTTTTGTTTCAAGACAGATAAAGGAAAAAATTGTCGACTTGTGGCAGAAAGACTGGCTTTCTACTCAAAAAGGGAAAATAACTAAGAGATTTTTTCCATCTGTTCAAGAAAGGCTAAAGCAAAACCTTAATCTCTCATTTATACTCACCCAAATTCTATCTGGACATTGCAAGGACTAAAGAATATTTATTCAGATTCAATCATGCGAACTCCCCTCTGTGCTCTTGCGACCTGAAAGAACTTCAAACTGTTGATCACGTTTTATTCTTCTGCCCTCAGCTTGACTCTCTTCGATATGAACTTTACAAACTAGTTATAATAAGTGGACTAACGTGGCCTCCAAATCTGAAAGATTTACTTACACCTGAGTACTTTGTGCAGTTCCTTGAATTTATACACAGTATTCCTTTTCTAAATTTTTGAACTTGTTATATGTTTTCATCTTTGTCTGTCGCTTATTAGGACACTTTTATTATTTTTTTTCTCTATGCATCTTTAGCTGAATGTAACTGATTGTGGATGCATGTAGTATGACTTGAGTCATGGAGTATGCTGTAAATAAAATTTTATATTAAAACACACACACGCATCTTGTTCATATTTTCAATCGTTAGAAAATACATTTTACTCATCCACTCAAGATCAAATAAAAAATTTTTAAACTTGTAGTGGATGACATTTGATGTTAATATAGTTTTTTCAAATATTAATTCATTAGTTTTTTTAATTAATTAATTAAAAACTAATTTTTTACCTTTATATTTGATACTTTATAGTAGTTGGAATTGTTAGGTCGGGATAGCCTGGTTTGTAGGGAGTTTGATTAGCATCTTTTATGCTGAGAGTTCAAATCTGGTCACAAAGCTCTCCATGTCGAGGGTTATACCACTGGGGGTATTCAGTCAAAGGGGATCATTATTCGGGTGTTCAGGGTTCCATACCCTCAGAAGCTACTGCACCATTCCTTCCATTTTAATGCGGAATGCGAGAACAACAATTGTAATTATTTAATAAAAAGTAACTAAAATGAAATATTTCCTTATATCCAAAGTAGGAATTGATTTTAAAAAATTGTTTTTTACAGTACATGTTTGCTACACTAAATCTAATTTTGCTTTATTTACTGCCTTTATGTAAAAATTCCGTTTTCATTTCTCATGTAGTACTTGTACATGCGATGATATTGATACACTAGACTCAACGTATTTCTCTTGGATATAAATAACATTTTCATCAATTTAAGAATTCCCCTACAATGTGGGGGATCATAAATTGCAATACCTCCCACATATAGTATAAACAACAATATATTACGTAATAAGTGCCGCCCAGGTGGGGAATGATTTCGCATTTTTCACTCTGTTGGACTTCGAGTAATAAAAACAAGGAGAGATGAAGAGCTTATTTCGCTACAAACATTGTTTACTCCTGAAATCAATATCACGACGGAAACAAGAAAGCTATTTCGGATGAAGCAAGGGGAAGGAAAGAATAAACAGTAGATGAACAAGAAAAGAGAGAGAGAGAGAGAACCCACCCCACCGTCATCTTGGGATATGTGATTCTCCGAGAAATTGGAGTTCACCGACAAACTCAATGAATCGAATCACAATTAAATTATTGATATCTCCTCCCTTCATGCCATGTCCCAATTTGTCGATGTTCCGAGTAGGAATGTTCCATAGACTCGGTATGTATGCACAGTGGAATTCTTCGGAAATAATCAAGGAATTCTGATTTCCGGAGTTTGATTCGTTTCAAATGATGTGGGATGGTTTCTTTTCATCATTATATAACCATGTTGAGTAAAAAAGGGAAGAGAAAGCGAAGTAATCTTGCCATCTGAGAGATAAAATAAGTATATTTTGAATATCCGGTTACTTTATTTTGATATCAAATTTTATATATTTATTCTTATATGGAAAGCATTTTTTTTACTTACGTGGAAGATATACAAAGGATGTTTATTTAATTGCAGTTATTAAATTACCAAACTAAATTAGAATAATTCATACATTATAAAAAAATTAAGATTTTATTTATCCCAGTTAGATATGTTTCTTCTGGATTATATAAAGCTAACTAATGCAAAATATCCCTTAAGATAAGAAAACTGCAGGCCTCAATTATTTTCCTGATATAATTTTATAAATATAATGGCAATTAGTTAATCCAGACAATATACACTGCAGATGAAATATGACTCAGAATTACTACTACTAATATTTTTTTTACCAGTCTTGATGTCTAAAACACATTTTAGCATATTTTATAGTATAGCCTCTCTCTAGATATGTATTCTTATGCCAAAAATATATATTGTGCCCTTTGTAGAAGATAGACAAAGTAACTTCTTTCATTGAAATTATTAGTAATTTTCAATGACTTATTAATTAAAAATGATTAAGATTTTATTTATTTGAATAAGCAATACTTCTCCAGGATTATATAAAACCATTAAAGGAAAATTCCTAAAACCATAGTAGCACAAAAATATTGTACAATATTGTGTGATATTGATTAATACTCGCAATGTTGTTTAATATTATGGAATATTATTTAATATCATATAATATCGCACAATATTGAACAATATTGGGCAACAAGATGTGCTGCCTGGGATATAATTAATACTTAATTATTAATCCTAGAAATACCCTAATTTTCTGAAATCATTTTAATAAATCCTGTGGAAATGAGTCAACACATGTAAAAGACACTGAAGATGAAATCTGACTTAGAATTAATCGGAAAAAGATTTTTTTTTCTTTTCATATAATTCTCGGTAACATGAAACCCACTGTATACCAGTTTTGTGTGAAAATAGATCATTTAGATCATTGGTTCTTTTCTTTATTTGCAAGAAATAAATATTTTATCATTTTAAAAACTTTTACTTTAAAAAATTGAACTGAAATATAAATTTGGGCTTTTTCAAGATATGGCGCTATCAGGCTAGATATCATCATTGCCTGAAAACTTTATAAATCCTATAGAAATTAGTTAATAAATTGTAGATGAAATACGACATTGAAGTATTATTGAGAGTATGATTTTTTAAAACTTTTTCTTGGTATCACAAAACCCATTTTAGACCAAAATTGTGTAAATATGGAGTTATTTATCTCATTCAACCTATTTTCTGCTTCTTTTTTTCAAAAATTAATCATTCTTTCATCACGCTAAAAATGTTTCTGTTTTCAAAAATTGAACAGAAATATAAGATCATTTTCCTTTATTTCAATATATAAAACATATAGTGTCCAACTATTATTTCTTAGAATCTATTTCCTGAAATTCTGAAGTTAAAATATATTAAAAGAAAAATGAACATGGAAAATATAAAACATTAATTAAAAACCAAAGAATATTTATTTTTTTAGCTTTCGAGTCACACAAAAACATCCAGAGTTAAATGAATTTATATATCAATATTAAAATAACGAATTACATCCAAGGACCACAAAAACAAGAAAGAATGGATATTTTGACATAGACTTCTTTTTGATGTATTTCGAAGATTAAAATTCATGCTATTTGTTTGTATTTCAGAATCATATACCATTGCCAAAAATGAGTGAGAGTTTTGAAAATGCAACTATCGGTGTGTGTGTTTATCAAAAATAATAATTTTCGATAAAATTGTGAAGTTTGCTTGAAAGTTTTGAATTCGTGCAAATGTAGAAATGCACTCTACTGACGGTACTTTTAATTTTAGATACAAATCCTTGTTTATACTTGATAAATATTTAGTGAAGTGATTTGTTACAAACTTTCTAAAAATAAATGTTTCTTACATATATATGAAAACATGCATTATTTAAATGTTTATTAGAATATAAATTTTACACATTTGATATCGTAAATAAATTATTGTAAACTTTTATGATGGTTTTCTAGAAGCATATTAACAACAGCTTAGGAAATAAAGTCTGTGATAGGAGACTTTTTATTTTTACACACACCGTTTAATGCAAATTTATATGTTCCCTTTGTATTTTTTCCTCAACATTTTATTTTGTTCTTACGTATTAGACCGTCGATGTGCCAATGGTTGTCAACAACCTCGAGTTAATCTGCTTAGGTGGACAGAACTCTTTGATACATTACATCGCCATTGTTTGCCCGTTTTTACGTATAAACTCATCTCATGTCCATTCGAACACGTATTTTTAGATGGAATAATTTTATAATTTTGGAAATACGTTACTTCATATTTTTCCTTGGTAGGCAAATCCCAAATGTTAATCATTTTTACGAGTCAACAATTAAGAACGGAAAAAGTTCTTAATGATCTACTGAGAAACCACCAAAATGGCGGACGACAGTTAAGGTTTGCACATTTTTTAAAATAATGGCGGTTGTTTGTCATTATTGGCGGTTTAGAAACTCATTGGCGACGCCTTCAAATTTGGCGATAAAGGTCGACAATTTAAAACGTAAGTACCTTTGTTTCTAGACTAATGATATGCTTTTGTATAATTTTCATTGAATATGAGTATGATAATATAATTTTACATATTTTAATGCTAAAATTTTGAATAATTTTAGTTTGTTGTATTCGATATATTATATTATTGGATTGTTTTATTTTCAAATGTATATCTTACAAAAATGTAGTATGCATTCCCTAATACATAATCCTCTGCAATTCTTCATCGTTAACAAAGTTATATATTTTTGCTATAAAATTTGCCACTTAAAGTTTTAGTCAAAATGAATATTAACAGAAATACAACTCAGAGACGATCAATTCGGGAGCTCGGTAGATACAATGTTTCTATGATGTATATACTTGAACAATAATCTCTATTGTATATATTCGGAATAAATGCATATAAATAGAATACTTACCAAAGAGACTGATACATTTTCTTCTCCTCCCCTGCAGATAGTCCACTGTGTAAGCCTGGACAGAAAGTGGTGTATGGAGCAGCCAGGCACGAAGCGGTTAATGTTCTTTGTGAAGTCGAAGCAGATCCGAGGCAAGTCAATTTCCACTGGGAATTCAACAGTTCCTCCGACAATCTGCAAGTCCTGAGGTTTGTTCCGGAAGGATTACGGAGCGTGGCGACCTACATTCCCCGGACGGAACAGGACTACGGGACCCTCCTGTGCTGGGCAGAAAACAGCGTGGGGAGGCAGAAAGATCCATGCGTCTACATCATAGTCCCTGCAGGTATTAAGCGATTGTAATGTCTGGAACTGGCATTATATTTAATATTTAACTGACTCGGAGAAAAACATATGATTTTTAGCCTTTGTTAGAATTCAGTCTGTATGAATAGAATGTAGAATTAAATATATTTATAGTTTAGGAAGCTACAATTACGTATTTATATTAGATTGTTAACAAATATTTATTTACTAATTAGATGGTTTTATTTAATAATACAAAACAAAATAATAATAGTTAAGTATATTAACATAAAGTCATTGTAAGATTGTCCTATTTACAAAGAAATAACTAGCTCGGTTTTGATTCTTTAAGATATTTTATTTGAAAGAAGGTATGCCCTTCGAAAGCTTCATCTTACACAAGATGAAGTCAGTCAGCTGATGAAGCACAAAATGAAACTTCGTCTAAAAAGTTTTAACATAATAATGTTATATTTAACATCATTATGTCATCATCATTGACATCATTATGTTATCAGAATGTTATATTTAACACCATTATTTTATGTTTTCCAAATGCGTCTACTTATTAACTAACAGTGGAACAAAATATTAATTATTCTTCTCTAAATTATAAATTTATCTTCATTTATTCCCTTTTCTGTTTAAAGATTAGTTGCCTGAATGAATTCATGTTTTTATTATTTATAAATTTATCATATTTCTATATATGAATTAGTAATTAATTTTTCATTGACTCAATACTGTTTGTTATAAAAATTATCCAGATAAATGAAACCATAACAATCATACCATTCTTGAAATGGAATAAAATTCTGGTTCTAGTTATTTTGAGATATGCACTTAAAAATAGTATAAAAAACAACAGTTAAACTCAAATAATTATGGTTATAGTTACAAAATTCAAACATTTCCAAATGGGACAAAAACTTATTTATTAAAATAGTTGGCTCTTCATAGCAAAACAATAAATAGTTTTTGATCTGTATTGTTGCATGAAAATCACCAGTTCTAGATAGAGTAAGAAGAAAAGAGAAAACAACCAGTAACGGTAAAGAAGTAAAAAAAGAAAGATATTTTATTATATTTCATGGATTTTCTCCTTTGCCTATTTCAAGTACAATGACACTTTGCATGCAACGGATGGTACTTAGCACCAAATCATGTACCATGCCGATAAAAATCTGTTGATCTTCAAGTCTTTGGTAGGCACATCACAGTTGTTGGCACCTTGGATCAACCATATCCTCCTTTTATTGTGAATGCTAAGATAGATATCGATATACTTTTTCTATAATCACCTGGTATATAAAATTGTTTGATATTTTATAACCGGATATAGTTAAACCATTATGTAGTAATGCTGAAAAACCAGCTAAGTGTCGTTATTGAGCTGGATTATTTACTGTAAAAATACATATTATTAGAAAGATGGATTGATAAAAATGTATATTATGAATTTAGAAAATGCAACTAAAAAAATTATTTTCTATAGAAATGAAAAGAAATTAAATTAGTTAAAAATTAATTTTGTTGTTATTATAATATAAATACATTTAAATTTATATTCGTAGTTAAATAATATTTCTTTTGAAATAAAGATTTTGAAATCAGAAAATTAATTAAATGCAATGAATTATGAAATCAAGATAAAACACATTCATTTTTAAGTATTTTCAGGGTCATGATTTATTAAAGAATTCATATTAATACAGACTTTCCACTGTTACAACTTAATATAGAATTCAAATTAATTCAGGCTTCCCACTGTAACAACTTAATAGAGTATTCAAAATAATTCAAACTTTCCACTGTTACAACTTAATATAGCATTCAAATTAATTAAGACTTCACACTGTTACAACTTAATAGAGTATTCAAAATAATTCAGACTTTACACTGTTACAACAATATACCCTTCAAAAAAATTCAAACTTTCCACTGTTACGACTTAATATAGTATTCAAATGAATTCAGACTTTCCACTGTTACAACTTAATTTAGCATTCAGATTTTCCATTGTTACAACTTAATATAACATTTAAATTAATTTGGACTTTCCACTGTTACAATTTAATTTAGCATTCCGATTTTCCATTGTTACAACTTAATTTAGCATTCAAATTTTCTATTGTTACAACTTTATAAAGTATTCAAAGGAATTCAGGATTTCCACTGTTACAGCTTAATTTAGCATTCGAATTTTCAATTGTTACAACTTAATAGAGCATTTAGATTAATTCAAACTTTCTCCCATACATTATTCAACTTTCTCAATTCGGAATAAATAGAAGGCCCTATCTTTTATTTCTTCTCCCGAGAAAACGGAATCACCAAATATTCTTGTGAACTTATCTTTGCCAGGTCCACCCGATCCAGTGCAGAACTGCTTTGTGACGAATCAGACAGAGGATTCGTTTCGAGTGGAATGTACCGAAGGATACGACGGAGGCGTATCTCAGCATTTCGTCTTGGAAGTTTACGATGCCGTTAATAGTGTGCTTCAGACAAATAAAACCTCCAACGAGCCTCTCTTCAATGTCAAAGGCCTGTTACCAGGAATGGAGTTTCTTATCATTGTGTATGCCATGAACAGTAAAGGCCGCAGCGAATCGATAGCTCTGAGAACATCCACTCTCACCACTCCGGAGAGTTTGACTAGAACAGGTAAAGGGTTCCTGCATTGACTAAAGCATACTAAACTGTTTTAACATTGACTAAACTGTCCTTATCAAGAAATCTCTTCGGGTTATAAGCTTTAATTAAAATTAATTTCTTTATGAATTAGGATAAATTAAGATAATGTCACTTACTAGCTAATATATGCATCAAATATTGAATAGTTGAATGAAGATTTGTTCCTGATTAGTATTAGTTATGAGACTCCTTACTACTATTATTAATAATACTATTGAATTTATGTATAAAGTGCTATGTTTAAAGATGTTAAGTGAAGTCATATTAATAAATGTCGATTTAAAGACATTATAAATATGGTTGAGTTCAAGTATGTTTGCATGCTAAAATTTCAAATTGTTGCAATTGATTCATTTACCTTTACTTAGTATTACTAATTTATTAAGTTCTCAATTTTAATAGAGATTTGCTTTTTTCCTTATTTCTTCTGTTGGATCCATTAAAAAGTCTACAGATCGAACTATTAGCATGGTACAGCAGTTAGTTATCACAAACGTGTTCAATAATAGGGTATACTTAATATTTAATCAATGCCATATTTTTTTATCTGTCTTTGTGTAATAGTCATTTTGATTGATTGTTTATAAAGGAAGATATATACTGGATATTATCATCCAATATAAATAAGGTTTGGAAATTTCTTTATTTTTGCTTTAAAAAATATTAAAAGGTCTCTCTTTGCCCCATATATCCAATAATCTAACATCTAAAATTGCTTAGTGAAATTTTGCGAAAAAATTAGAAGGAAGATACATTGGAAAAATCTGAAGATTCATCTAATATAAATAAATTTAATAAATACTATAATTTTGGAAATACGTTACTATAACATGGATATAGATTTATCTAAGTAAAGATTGACAAATATATACAATAAAACGCCTTTAAATCGAAATCATAAGCATACATAAAAGTATTGAACAAAAGCCAAGCAATATATTAAAATACAGTGCGATTCAAAAGTACAGAGCTAATCTAAGAACTATTGATTGTAAATAAAGAGTAAAGGTAAAAATTACTCTTTATGCAGAAAAGATGGAAATGAAAATGCTTATTCTTTCAAGAAATCACTATTAAGTGATTATACAGACTACAGTTCAAATAGATGACTTTGAAGTTATTCGAATAATATTTTCCATAAATAAAATATGGCTAGACTGATGTATTATAGACATTCGATATATCTTATCTTTGGAAAGCTAACTCGCACTTTATATACTCTATGGTATAAGCAGCAGTCCTTTGTTCATAAATAGAAATATTATCAGATAATGAGAAAGATTTATTCTTAATTTTTTTTAAAAAAAGAATGTTTTTTTCTTATTTTTAAGGAAGCACATTTGTCTTCTGTATTTAAAAAGGAAAAATTTAAATATATATCAGCATACTTGGAAAAAAAACTGAATCCCATGGGTTCAAGTTAACGAATTATGCAGTGGTTGAAATTTACCAGTAAATTGAAATATGAAACGCTTAACGGTTTAAAAAAGTGTTTTAGCATTTTCTTTTAGGCAAAAAACTGACTTAGCTTCAAATGATGTTTAGAAAAGAAAAGACTTCCTTTTTCTAATTTATTATCTTTATTCTATGAACAAGAGAAAATTAGAAACTGCATATCAAGTAAAAGAAGCAATTATCTCAAAAGAAGCGAAAATAATAACTAATTCCTAAGAATTAAAAATGTAGTAAGTTCTTTTTATTTCAGTTAACGAAACTTAGACATTCTCTCTTTGATTTTATTTTTGAAAATGATTTACAAAATAAAAACAGCCTGCAAACTTTAGTGGTTTTTTTTATTCAAACAATTTCAAGATTTTTTTTAATGCAGAAAAAACTTGCCTTTCTAATTTTTCTAAAATCTTGCATTTTCTAACTAATTGCTTTTAATATGATTTTAGATAGTTTCTCCACAAATATTTTTCTTAAATATGTTTCTTAAAAAAGAGTTTGAATGAAATAAAAAATTACAATAAAAAGATTCAGCTAATGGTTTGCAAATTCTTTGAGGCTAGCAAAAACATCTTGAAACATTCATTAAATGTTTCATTAAAATCCTTCGGTTACTTCAAAACTCTTTAGTTTCATCATTAAAGAAATAATTTACTACTTATTTAAAACAGTTTATTGTAATAATATTTAAATTCCCATAAGTAATGATAAATTATTTTCGAAACAATTCTCTAACGACATATCTGAAAAGATAAAAAAAAAAGATTTTAATCACCATTGTAGTGAAATTTAATTCATTCTAAGTTTTATTTAATAAATTTGTTATTTATAGATATCTTGATTCAAAAATGGGTAATAATAATGCAATTTTAGCACTGAGAGTAAAAAAAAACTTTAAATGTTTTTTTCTTTTTAAATACGATTCTCTTTTTATTTTAAAACATAAATGTTAAGCTTCTAGAATAAGTCAATTGCTTTGTAAATGATTTCAATTTACACTGATAGAATTAATTTTTTATCTTCCGTTTTGACAATAATTCACTTTAAAACTAATATATTTATCCATAATTTTTTTTATATATTTTTGAATACTTTCAAAAATTTGTTCATGCTGTAATTAGATTTTCAATAATTAATGTGTTAAAGATTTATTTGAACAGCTGAAAAACTTTTAAAAATGAGTTTTAATTTAATATATATTTAACTTAATTCTAAAATGCATCAATGAATGAAAGCATATTTCATTTTTAACTTCTCAATAAAGGCTTTTTCAAAACAATAAATGAAGATATTATTGCACGTATTAATTCATTCGTCAAACATTTATTTTTAAATAATTTAATTTCTTCATAAATAGTTTCATTCTAAGATGAACTGAAGAGTTATGATATATCTTATACTACCTCCTAAATTTAGAAAAACCGTTAAGCTGGAAGTAAATTATCCGTTAATGAAGTTATCTGTTTAATTAATTCATCATTTATGTGAAAATAACCACGAGTGCAGTTGGAATTGTACTTCGATTCCTTGATTTAACCTTAGTTCACACAAGGGATATTTTAGAAAGCAACCAATTTTGTTTATTTTTAAGAATTATTTAAAGATTCCTCCTACCCCAAATATCACATCCTGTTGTACAATTTAATACTATATTGTGCAATATTATATTTGATAATTTAATATTTAACAATATTATATAATATTGCGAATATTGTTTAATGTCATACAGTATTGTACAATACATATGCTTTACTTGGGACTGTGCAATTAGCTTTCTATCGATTATTTTAGTACCAGGTATTGTTAAGAAATAAGAAAAACAATACTTTTTCACAAAAAAAGTATGGGAAGAGTGTGGAAAGCTTTTTCTAAGGAAAGATATTAAATGTAAATGTCACCTTTCGTGTCTAGTTTTCTGTATATTCCCCGTCTTGTTTATATGTTTAATGTATTAACAGATTGCTTTTATACTTCTAACAATAATTCATGTACAGATTATATTTCTAACAATGTATTTTTATATTCCTGAGCAAAGGAGATAACTATTAGGTCAGCAACGGTAATAAGTAGACGATTTTTAAAATGTTTTTGCTCTTTTTACTATTGGGGATGTAGGAAATATAAATGGCGCTCAGTGCAATTTTTTTGTCACACTTAAAATGTGCAAATAAATGCGTACAAAAGGTATTTTTCTATAAATGATGTTTAAAATTTTTGCATGAAACAGATTGAAAAATAAGAGCACATTTAAAATAATTATATATGAATTAAAAGCCAACACTTATTTTCTGGAAAATTTGTGGATTTTTTTTTGATGGTTGAAAAAAAAATCAAGAAAAAAACACTTTTACATTTGAATACTTATCAAATGATTTGTTCAAACCTTTGCAAATAATTTAAGAAATATTTCATCTAGTTCTTAAATTAAGAAATATGTTGCAATTCTAAACAATTCATAATTACTTCTAAACAATATGCACCATAATTACTTCTAAACAATTTTTAAATACTGGATTTCAAACATTAAAAAAATGCAGTTTCCACTTTTTTTTTCGATTGTGAATACTTAAAGTAATTGCTAAACATTTTTAAGTGAAGAAATTGCTCATTCAGGAATTGAAATTTACACAGATAAATTAATTTGCCAGATTTGACCAAAAATAGGCTTTAGATTTTATTTGAAGTGACTTTTTGAAGAAAAAAATGTTTTCTTATAATTTAGAAACTGGCAAAGTAATAATTAAGAACTAAAATAAAATGGAAGTATAAATTATACGTTTATAAAGCATGAATGTAATTTTTCAAGGAATAAAAGTAAAATAATCCAAATAATGTTACAAGGAAAACAACTCATGTCACCTACTTTAATACTTTATTTTGAAAAGGACATACGCTCGTTAATATTTTGCCCCATTAATATCGCGTATAAAAATATAAACATTTGGTTCCTTTAACACTACTTAGGCATGGGACGAAAAATACCCTTTTCCTCCATCCCTTCTAAGCTGGTTATTACCCCAATGATAGTAGAAAAGAACGTAAGAATAATTCCTGCTGGCTAAATAATCCATCAGAATTATAATTTAACTTCTATAAGACGGAAAAAAAAAGACACGACAGCAAGTATTCTGCAAAGCAAGGAAATATTTCTTTTGATTACTCTCTCAATCAAAAAATCCTTGTCATGAAATTTTAGAGTGAATTATTACCGTTACCGTTATCCATTATCGATTTGTTGCAAGTTCTAATTGTGTGTACGCATTTGTTGCAGTTTGTTGTCACCATATTAGCTTCATAGGGTTGAATGACCGCCTTTCTGGCACAGAGGTAACACGTCTTCCTCGTGTTTTGGGAGTCCCGGTTCGAGCATGTCTGTTCTTCTGTGTGCTATCCGTGATATGTGTGACTGTGCCCCCCTGAAAAAAGGAACTGTGCAAGCAAATGTGATGAGTGTGTAGCCAAGTAGTACTCTTGTCCCTAGTTGGTGCAACTTCAAAGACAAGAGACGCTCCTTTCGGCTTAAATCTGCCGCTGTATCAGCAAGGGGCTAGTTCATAAGCAAGTGCCATAAGTGACAACAACAACAGGGTTAAATAAAGAATTATTATTAGTTATAGAGCATTTTAGAACTTTTAATTGTACAACCACTGCCCGTACCTTGTTTTTAAGAAAATATTTCTTTAACAACATGATATCAATGAAATCGTATATTGGATTCAAAGCCGATCTTCAGATTCCATAAATGTTAACTATACAACGTTGACAAGGAAAAAAGCAACATTTATGAAATTAATAGTATTTTATCTCTGCTAATAAGTAGTATGTTTTTCCTCATCCATATTTAAATCCATCATCCATTACATCCATCATATATTTGATAGTCAATTTGATTTTTATCATATCAGAATATGATGTTTTGGGAATGAGGTTTTTTGGAGTCAACAAAAATCCGTTGACGAAAAATTGAAATTTTATTATCTGCACGAGCATCTAAAAAAATAAGCTTTTAATAACTTATTGCCATTGCATTCACGAAAGCTCTGATTTAAAAAAAGTTAATTGCTAATGCAAATAAAACCTTAAAAAATGTCATCACATGATTATATGAAATAATATAAATAGGAAATGTGATATTTTTTTTAACAATAAAGATGACGCAAAGTTTTTTTGATCGTTTGAAATACTAAAGTTACTAATTAATTGAAACAATTAAAATGAATAAAACTATAATTTTACTTGCTCGAGCACGTGGTGCTTCAATGAGGGTTCCAATAGCATGAGGGTTTTGGCGTCAACAAAAATGCTTGGGCAATAAATGAAACTTTAAATTTCAACTTTCTCAAAAATAGGCCTTATAAACTCAAAAATATTGATAATTGGTTGCAATTTCGAAATAAAGACCTTTTTAATCTCCAATTGTCTTTCTCTCCAATGTCTTTTCTTTTTGTTAAGATCATTTTTTAGCTTTTTTCACTTTATGAAAGCTTCTATCAACTTGAATAAAAATCTTTTTTTAAAAAAATATTTTAAATTGTTTGATTAATCCATACGTTTACAAAATCTACCAATATTTTTGTTGACATGCTTTCTTCAAACATTAATAAAAATCTTTTTGTAATTAGATTAGATTGTTTAATTAATTAAAACGTTTTCAATGATTGGCTATTCAAGAAATTATGTTCTTTTATGATGCATTGAAATATGCATAGCAGATTTCATTTTAATCTTTTTTTAAAAAAATTTTCATTTTGAGCTTGATATAATTAAAGTTTAATTCATGATGAATTATAATTCATTCCTTCTAGACAAATGATCTCGCTATTATTCATTTCTAATAAGACAAATATAATTCCTTAAAATACTTCATGTTAATAGCGAACTCGTTGTTTCAAAACATCTTAATCTAATCAATTCTGATATTTAAGCACTTTAGCAGTTTCCTAACAATGAACTTTAGACATGCGTGACAGAGCGTTTAATCCTTCGGTGTGTTTTGAAATTAAACATACATTAACAGTCATATTATCGCTAAGCAAATTTCCTATTCGATCGGAAAGGGCTTAGCTGTTTCTCGTGGAATTTAACACACATGTTGATGATGCATCTACCTAACTTTGATTAGGCTGCAGATATAATCCTACTTTGTGTAAGAATGAGAAACAAAGCGAAGTACTTACTTTGCAGTTCGACTATTAAATTCTAAGAGCAGATTCTGAATTTTAGCTCAGAAGTTTTAGATTTAGACTAAGTTTAGGTAAGATTTTCTATGATTTAGTCTAAAATATGTTATTTAATTTTAAAATTCTTCATTATAATTTGCTTTTTTTTATTACTGAAAATGTTGCTTAGTGTTAAAATATATGATTTGAGGACATTTATATCTAAAAATTATGCATCTTTTCAAATTTGGGATGTGGTAATTAATTGTTTTTTTCCTAATTTCTTAAAATTTATATAAAAAACTTGAAATATATTTTGGTATTATCTTTGAATGATTATTCTAGAAGTTTGAATGAATGGATTTTTTTTGTAAATGAAAATTTGATTTTTTAAATCGAATTCTCAATATATATATAATACTGTAGATGGAAATGCATTCTAAACCTAGTACTTTAAACATGAACAAATTGTTTGCTGGTAGCATTGTAAGTTTAGTCAATGTTTTTCAAGCCAATAGTAATCTTTTCAGAACCTTTAGGATTGAAAATGATTAGTCCTTTTTACATTTGAATTGAAGTACTATAGTAAATTTGATTTGTTAGATTACGTAGGTAAGAGTATTTAAATTTTTAAGATTGTTATTTGAGGCTATATATTCTTTACGATAATAGGTCGAAGATGATAAATTATCTTTCATCCCCTTAAGAAACTTCTATGTCATAATAAAATGGAAATTCTAAACATCAGAACTGATTTTCATTCGGTTGGCACAAAAAGCATTTTTTCTTTGGAGATGAATATCAGGCTCAATATATATAACTTTAAGGTGAATTATTATCATAAAAGCCAGATATCCAAGAAAGAAGAAATTAACGGTGGATTTAACTTCGATGGCTGGAAAAAAACTATGAATGAGAAGAGGGAGTTGGGAACAAATAAATCAAATGTAAATACAATACATTGTAATTTTTTCTTCAATTTTTGAGATTTAAAAAATTCTGATGATTGTAGCTTCTTTTATTGTTTAAGTGTAAATGTAACTCAAAATATACATCTTATACTATAATACGAGGAATGGTTGTCAAGTCGAAAATCGCCTCAGAATTAATAAACTCCGGTAAACTTGGGGGGGGGGGGGC
>JAOUZG010008087.1:3705640-3759958 GCA_026289955.1 Argiope argentata | reverse complement strand
ATATATATATATATATATATATATCATTTCATGCAGACACGTGACGAAAATTGCATTTTTATATTTTTAATGCGCAATAATAATTTATTTTTTTAAATTCGAGTTTTTGTCAATCTGATGGCAACATATTAATAAGATAATGTTTTCCCTTTTACTCGTAACGCATGCTTGGACCCACATTTCCGACATTTCAACATTCATCAGAAGAAAATGATAACTTTGATATTTTTACTAAATACGGCATGTATTGTTTTGATAAATCACAATTGAAAATTTAAATATTCGAGTTAGCTTCGATACCTGTTTTCTCCGAGCGGAGCTCGGTCACTCGCTGGTGATTTAAAATTAAGATACTTCTATAAAGGCGATTATATTATAAAAACTTCAATAATTATAATGCCGTGTAGTTGACGTGAATATAGTAGTGCCGATGGAAATGAAAGCACTCAAGATCAACTCAAGATTTTTAATATTTTCTAACTTATTGAGAAACTACTTATATACATTTAAGGAACATTTCAGACTTTGAAGACTTGCAGAAAAGTGGGAGCTTAAATTTACGTAATCAACTTAGATTTGCATAATTAACATGATTTTGACATAAAGCAAATTGAAACAAAAAATTATTATTTTTTGGCAAATTGCCTCGCTTGTGTTCGAACCCGAAACATTCCGCTCATGAGTCCACCAACTAAACGACTGAGTTATGATGTCCTTAATTGAAAGGAACAATTTTCGCAACAATATTAATGAAGACTTTTTTAATGATGTAAGACCATTCAAATCATAATAATAATCTAGTGGAAATAGTAATCTCGATATTTTCACGTACATTTCCTAAAACGATTTTATTCTATCTGCTCTGTATCATAAAACTGTCGACCTTGGACAAAACCATGAATGTGAATCGTGTTTTTTAGTATAATATAGTATAAAAAGGAAAAGCAAAATATGCTTTTTTTACCAATTCTTTTGATAAAGCGTAGTTAAAAACCGATACACTATATATCACTGTAACAACACTATATATCAATTTTCACCTATGCAAAAGGATAAATGGTTGAGAGATTGCGCTTATATGCGTGAGAAAGGCGGATCGATTGACGATCAATCGTTTTTAACATATGTGGTTCAAAATTTAAAATATTCTACAAGGATAAAAACTGTATATCTATTTCTGTTTGTCTCAGTCATTGTTTTTTTTATGTCATCTGACGTATTTGCCTTCAAAATAATTGACTGACAGTCATGCAATACATTGACAAACTTCAAAATTTAATAAAAATGCAAATTTTAGATGCAAATATTGTGATAATATTGCGAAATTACATCAGTCTAATTCATAATATTTGAGTTATCGTGTTCATACACAGGAATATATAGAAATATGATTCAATAATACATTTTTTATGACTGCAAAATATATCTTCAAGGAGATTTGATGTGGGGATATTTAACAAAATTCTGTATTCCATTTCTTTATAACTTACAATACTTTTTTGTAAAACCAATAAGAATACATATACTATTATTTATTGATGCAAATGAACAATACTGATTTTTTATCTGTAGAAAACTTTGTATATATCCATTGAAAGACGCTTTTTTTGCTTCACCGAAACTATTCGTTATATTCACATTTAAAAATCTGTTAGATTTTTTACATTTAATAATTTTACTTTCTTTCACAAAAAACTATGCATATATTATTTTCCCATGACATTAGAAAATGGTGGACTTCTAAACGTAGGATTTGTCTGTAAAGTAAAAATAATGGCAATGTGTTCCATTAGATTTTTGAACGTTTGCAATTTAAAAGAAATGAGAAAAAAAACCAGTAAATTTATTTTTTTAATTGTTCCACTTAAAGTATCTTAGCCAATTATTTCATTTCATACCTGTTCTTTTTCAATAATTTGATTCTCCCTCTTTCAAGGGGAAAAAAACTAAGGAAAAAAAGCACTTTAAGGAGATTTGAATCTATATCGCCGAACAGAGTTTATTATTTATATTTTATCAATAGAAACGGTTGTCCTATTCTTTAGTCAATATAGCAGAATTCTTGAAAATTTAGAATTTTAATAATGATTTTTAATCCTATTTCTATTTATACGAAAATTATCCTTTCTCGTAGATTATTTCAAAATACAATCTTTGATAATGTATGTAATTGTACCTTTTACGCTAAATACTTATCATTCTTGCCAAAAATTCTGGCTTGATAAGCCTTGAAATCTTTAAGATTAGTTATTAAACTTATTAAATTATCTACTTATCAACGAGATGTTTTGATTAGATGATTGGCTATTGATCTTTCCTTAAACTCTTTCAAATTTTGACCATTGGATAGATAGAAAGGGTTTGGTTTCTAAGGTTAATTGATATTCAAGTATAGTGTAATTTAGTTTTACTAACATTTCTTTTGGAAGAAACGCTATCGGTTGACGTTGTATTCTGAACTTTGAAACCGTTCGTATGATGAGGATCTCATAAAAATGGAATTTAAGCCTTTAAAACAAAGACTTTACCAACGGGTCAATGATTAGCCAGTATTCAAAATGTAACTATGTATTAAATAGAAGATTTGTAAGAATGAAACCTCGTACTGGACGAAGCCAAAGGAGAAATAAATAGACAAATGCAAAGCGTCCGATGGGGTAAGAAAACCCAAAATAAAGTGTTACTTCACTAAAAGACAAATTTGGGGACGATAAAAGAAAAATAAATTTTAAAAAATGTATAAAATAATTAAAAAAAACAAAAATAAAAAAAGAATTGTTAAAAAACTAATATTAAAAAGAAGAAAAGAAAGAAAAATATACCGACATCTAAAAACATTAATGACTGAGTATTGCCCATTTCTTTAGTTTCTCAACTTTCAAGATCTCAGAATTTTTTACAATTCGGAATTTCAGTAGGATTTCCTATTTCATTTCTAATCATTCAGACTCTGTTAAAGTTCCTAAACACATTCTTTGATAATTATAAAATCGTACTTGCTACTTTCCACTTGAAATAGTTATCATTTTTACCAAAAACATTTTGGTCTCATGAATCTTGAAAGTTCCAAGGCCAGTGAGATTTTATTTAAGGTAATTTTTTTTTTTAAATAAGTTTAGTACTGACATAATTAAATGAATTTTCCGTCCCTTACCCTTTTGTGGAATACTGCCATCTATTTTGACAAAAACTTGTCATCTTCTTCATGTCTAAAGTTTCAATTTGAAATTCATTATATATAAATCATTACCAATTAAACTCTCTCTAATAACAGTGTTTTTTAAAGATGTCAATCATTTTATTTCCAGGAATTATCCTTATTCGGAAGATTTGAATTTTATATTGATAAGTTACAGTTATCAATTTCTTCTCATTGACACCCTTTCTTTTTTCATAAATGGAATTGAAAAACATAAGTGCTGATTTGGAATCTGATACCATTTCTACATATTTTTTACCTTATTATTTATAATGTACAAGTATAAGGTAATTAATGCAGCAGCCTTACTGATATTAACTGTCTCTGCCATGATGATGATTCAATGATTGCTTTTTATTTATATTTTATAACTATGTTCTTAAATATTCTGATAAATTACAAGTAGATATCCAAGTCTATAATTTTATATAAACGATGTCAAAAAAATTTCATTTTCAACAAAAATGCTTTAATTACACTAAAATATTATGGATTGAAGGTTATTGTTATTTGATGCAAAAAAATGTTGCTTCAAGCGTGCTATATACACAATAGATTTAACTGAAATGAAGTCCCTCAATCAATGTATATAAGTATGATTGATTAGAATAATTGTTTTAGAGATGCCATAGCAATCATGTATTTTTATTGTAAATACTATAAAATAGCTAATATTATAAATATTTACACAGGTTAACCCCGATTAATCACGAACAAACTCCTCCCATAAAATAAGGAATATCACTGCTAAAATTGTTATGGCGCATTTGATGTATATCTCATAACCATAGATTTATTCCTTTGAGTTTTTGATACTTAACTTTTTTTCAGGAATAATGCTGGATTAAATACATTTTATTGCCATTTTCGTTCTTGATATTATATTTTGAATTTTTTTCTATTTGAATTTTCCATAATCTTAAGTCGATATACCATAAAAATTGTTCAATTTTCATTCAAGACATATTCCTGAGCCAAAAGCCTTATTTGTGTTTTTATTTTATAAATTTATCTTACCAGTTATTTTTGTATTTCTGTTTTCCAGAGGGTGATGTGTGGCAAGTGAGCTTCAGTCCTATTTTGGTAGTCCTTTTGGCTATTGTAATCGGATTAGTTTTGATTGTTTTGTTTGTGATTTTGATCGTGAAGTTCCGTAAGAAGCAAAACAATAGAAAAGGTAAGTTGAGCAATGTTTATAGATTTATTATAATTTTTGTTTTCAATGAAGACTAGTTTGGGAGCCTTATGTTTTGAAAACAATATGAAATTCAGCTAAGAAATTTTATATATAGTTTTTTTTCCTATTTTTTCAAAGATTCTTCCTGGTTTCTTTCCTAAATTCATGAAATTGCAAGTGTTTTCTTTTAAAAAGTATTATGTTCACTATACGTTTTAATTGATTTTTGATGAAACAAAAAACTTATATCGAAAAATGATAGCTAATTAATTGCCTTATAGTCATTGATTTATTGCGTGGGATTTTTTATTGATCTGTTAAAAATAAAATTGAAGGGAGAATAAAAAATTCTGAAAATAATGGTGTCTCATTAAATATAAAGAAAATTTTTAGGTTTATTCAAGATGGTATTCTATTGTTGAAAATTTTGCAGCATTTCTATAAATATTTGCATTCGTCTTGAAATATCTCAGAAAGATCTGAAATACTTTTTTAAACTGGGGTTAAAAAAGCACAATTTAGGAATTTTTTCCATAAAAATGGCAATTTTCATATTTTGACCACTTGGCAACATTTTGGCGAGATTCTTTTGGAATTGGCGTGATATAGTGAAAAATAGTTATTTGGGGAAACCATTAGAAGTAAGAACCATTATTAAGATAGAGAACTAGAACCATTATTAAGTAAGATAGCATAGAACCTTCCAGCACCTTGGCGAAAGTCCTAGAGTTTCACGCTAATTCAAATATAAATTCCACCTCACAATTGAGCTGAATTGCAACTCGTAACTGCTGCAATTGCCTGCATTTTCTAGAGATTTTTACGAATAAACGTCTTGCAATTTTAAAGAGATTATTTTATCAACTCGCAATCTATACAAACCCTAAAGCGTGGTACACAATTAAATCTTGGATTTTTAATTACATTTCCACCCATGACATTTAATTTCTACCACCACATCTTGTCACTAAAAACTAAAACATAACATAAAACTAACAATTAAAATAAGCTTCTGTAATGGCTTCTTATTTATAAAACAATATGGCGTTTCTTTAAACATCACTAGCTGATATTATTGTCACTTTCAGTCACTAAGGCCTGAAGGGAGAATAGAGGAGTAAATAATATAAATTCAACAATCAATACGCAACTTCTATAGCCACTTTTTTATGAAATACTAACATTAAAATTAAATATGAAAACAATTGATTCAAATTTGTCATTACCATTGCAGCCATTAAAGTCTATAGAAGAATAGAGGAGTAAATAATATAGATTAAACAATTAAGACTCGGGTTCTTGTTTATAAAGCAATGATATTCCAATTAAATAAGAAAATGATTCACATTTCCATTACCATTGCAGTCACTCAAGTCTAAAACAAGAATAAAAGGGCAAATAAAATAATATAAACAATAAAACATCAATCATGCCTTTTATTTATAAAACAATTGTGTTCCAATTAAACAAGAAAGCATTGGTTTTCTAATCAGTATTATCATTTCTAGTCACCAAGGGATGCAATAAGAATAGAGGAATGAATAAACTAAACTCTATATATATAGATGTCAATAAAGCGAAATATTATATTCGTCTTGTAGACAGAGGGAAAAAAGCGGAATGTTTATTATTTTTAGCTCTCGAAATTTTTACGACATGCGATATGAAATTTTGATAACTTGAAACATGAATTTCCTATTTTAAACTATCATAAATTTTATCCTTTTATTCGAATAGAACACAATATTCCAAATATTGTCAAACATTTTATTACATATAACGTTTAAGCTTTACGTTCATCGATATATTTTATGTACATGGATATAACGTCATAAATCATCTAATTTTAAAATTATTAAATAACTTTTAAATAAAAAAATACCAAATATTCCAATAAATTAAGAATACATATAGGTTCAGTTTTCTGAGTCATTTCATGCAATATTTTGTATAATTTAGCGAAAGCATTTCACAAACCACACGTTTTTATTGCTATTTGAGAATAGTATATAGTTTTATGCTTTTATCTTTTATATCAAAAGTTGAATGTGCTGAATAAAATCCATTCTTGGATTATTATTTATTATTATTTAAACATTTCTGGTGAACTAAGTAGAATTATGCATCTTATTACTAAATTTTCATATATTCAATATATAGAATGTACATTTTAGATAGAGCATTTTTTATCTATGAAATACGCCTCATATACATGAAATATAACTTTTTTCTTCATGTATATTCAAGGACTAAGCAAAAAAAGAATTTTATAATAATTAACAAGATGTTAATTTGTTTTAAAATCGAGTAATTTTAGTGAAAAAAGTGATTATCCGTTTTTTTTCGTGGCTAATCTGATGCTAACCAATAAAGAATTTAACTTAACTAATTATAATTTATAGTTATCCAAAAGAAATTTGATAATTTTCAAATTATACCAAGAAAACAGCTATCGTTCTTTTTGTTCATAAATGTTTCGAAATAAAATCTAATAAAAAAATGCCCTTTTCTCGAATATCTACGAAGATCATATTACTGACTGCGGTTCGCCCGAAGACACAGGTGAAAAATTTTCTGATTGGGCCGCCGCAACAGCAGTTCTGGTGAGAAATGTGATTGAGCTTTTAGGGCGTTCCCCGGCCATGGTACAACCCTTCCATTAGGATATACGCCCCGGTAATGAACCCCCACCATTTCGTATACCGACAAGGGCGACGAAAACTCACTGCCAATTCTTGAATATAAGGCTTCACATGAAACTACTTTGAATTAAAAAAAATTAGCATTAATCTAATGAAACAATTGACTAACATAAAGTACATAGAATTGGTGAAGAAAAAGAACCACTTAAATGAAAAAAAAAGAGATTCTTCGATTGAAAGAATAACATTCCCTACTATTGCCTAATTCAAAGGATTTTTACTAAATTTCATTTGAATTTCAAAAGTATGGGATATTTCCGCGATTCAACTCCATACTTTTACGATTTTAAAGTCGATAATAAGCCCAGTGTTATATAAACCTCGATATAATACAAAACAATACATTTTAAATCTTTTCATTTTTGCATGTAATTTTCACTATTTGTAATGTATTCACTAGAAAACAATAGAAAATCACATTACTTTGGCTTTAATCCTTTATATACTGATTTAATTTTTAATCAATCTTCCAACTTCCTTTTTGTACCAGTAGTTAAATTTCCTTGGAGAATAATCTTAGAGAATCCAAGAGAAAAATGTCAATTGATAGAAATATCTTAATTAACTTAATAAATAATTGAATATTTCTCATTCCTACTTTTAGCTTATATTAACTTCTTATTATTTGAGTTACGATCTCCGTGTTCTTCAGAATACCATCTGCAAAAATAGTTACCTCACAAAAATATAATCCAGCCTTAAATGGTACTACCGTCCGTAGATAAAGGGTTGAGCATGAAGCAACAATGACTTGAACCACTTTTAATGAAAACACAATCTTTCTTCATCAAAATTACTAACTTTCAATGCATAGCTTTGACCTCAAAAGCATACAATACTCAGGATATATAATATTATTAGCGATTTTTATTCTTATATATATTAATATAATTGGTGATATGTGCATTTAAATTATATATAAACGGTGCAGATTAAAATGCTTTACATAAACGGAGATTTGTCTCACTTTTATAATGAAACAATAACGAACATTATACCATTGTTAATCCAAATCGATTTTACGAAACTTGAATGGAATTTCCATGCATCAGGAACTTCCAAGATTCCTTCCATGGTTTTACGATTTCAAAGGATAGAGAAATGTGGAACATAAATTCGTTACGTTGAAGACTGACTGTTAGCTTTTCAAAACCGCTCTGCAATTTCCTTCTAGAATACCACAATTTCATAACTTCTCTCTTTGTATACGGCCATCAACTGTGGTCATTTCCTACTATAAACATTTTATGACAGAGAAAGGTATTTTGCTAGTGTTTCCCGTTTCAAGATTTCTGTCTCCCCCTATCAGGTATCGCCCGCCTATGCGCATTAAATTTGGCATCGTTCGGGTATTAAAAGGAGTTGTTCTGCTCTATCTATAAAAATAACCAATATAATACTCCCAGATACGCTTTGTAATTGCTTTATCATTATCTCATGGGCAAAGGTTTAGTATTTGCAATAAAATAAAAGAGGCAAAGTACCATGATAGCTCGTATGAATTTTTTGTTATCAGTTTTATTATTCAATACTTTGTAGAATGTTGTAAGGATTGTTAATTATTTTGCTGTTAGTAGCAATTTGATTGAAAAATAGTGAAATATTATCCTAGATTTTATCAGAATTCAAACCTTGTGAGTTAAATTTAATTGTGTTTACTACAAAAATTTCATTTTTAATACTTGATACTGGCGTTGATAAATTTATTGCAAATTGATATTATCACTTAGTTTTGGAACAACGCCAAACTTATTCGAAAAGGAATACTGACTTATAATAAATATTATGGTTGCTACTAGTGAGTGTGTTTACAGAAAAGCAAATGGAACGACTTGAATGAATACTATGTTAGAGAAAAATCGTAAACCTATTTCGGCACAATCACTTTATGCACATTAGGTAAATATACTAACTATTAAAATATGCTAAAATAATTTCTTGATATTATTATTTTCTATGAATCATATCAAGCATTCGTTTATGCTTACTTGATTCTGAAAGGCTTATACTTTACTGGTTCAAAATCGAACTATATATCCTATACTGAAAACCTTCACAGCAGATTCTCAACAAATAGTAACTATCTTTTCAGATATCCACCACATTAAAATAGAGGCATTCGGCTAGCAAAAGTGGACTTCCCTTATATTAAACATACATTAACTGTATATATTTTTGATGATCGAGTTTAATTTCTGTAATGATTTGATATTGAAATTAAGAGTTTGTAACTTGGAAACTGTTACGAATATAGGCTTAGCAAAACAATGCTTTCATTTCTGCCTTAACATGTTGATGTGATAAATTTTTGCATACGCTTTGAAGTGAGATGCCAAATTTCAGTAAATGCTGCATTTTTACTAACCCTGAACTATCAATTGTCAAATGTTTTTAATAGTTACCACCACTTTATTGAACGAATGTTTTTAGTTTAGTTATATTAATGTTCCGTTACCAGCAACACCGGACAATTTTAGAACGGATTTGGTAGTTTTGAAAAGTGGCCAGTTGACGAGGAAGATACCTGAGCTGGCACCCCATCTCCTTATTATACCAACAGAAGAATGTTTAGCCTGGCAATTTTAACTTGTAACATACCTCCCTTATACGATGTTTCATCAGTGAAATCGGATTTTGAACCTGAAACCCTACAAGAGCCAAATCCTATCCACCAGGCCACCTCGAACCTCACAAATGGTGGCAATAAGTTTATTGCAAAGATTTTGGGATACCCTTATGTAGTATCAATGTTTACAGCTCAGTTCCAGCTGAATTATCTTGTCTTGCCCCGCCTTTTTCTAAAAATGAATTTTAATACATGTCATACACTTATAGAAGATCTTTTAATATAAGCATTCTAATAATTTAATGAAACTGCGAAGGTGAATTGGAATGTTACAGTATTAAAAACATTTTAAAACGAAATGAGCCCCGAAAAATCTATAAAATAACAAATTCATTAAAAAAAAATCTTTTAAAAAAATTTGTATTCTAGAAATGAGATTTATAACTGTAAATTTTTATTACGCAATATAAAAATTTATTTCAGATATCGAAATTACTATCGATAATAATATGTCCTGTAATGCTAAACTTAACATTGGTTAAAACATGTCACATGATTAGTATTCATCAAATATTTTATATCAAAATGAGCCAGAAACATTTATAAAATATCGAATTCATAAGAAAAAAAAATCTTTTTTTAAATGTATTCTAGAAATGGGATTTATAACTGTAAATTTTACTCACTCAATATGAAAATTTATTTCAGATATCAAAATTATTATCGATAATAATATGTCCTGTAGTGCTACGCTTAACATCCGTTAAAACATACCACACGATTAGTATTCCTCATGTATTTGGCATACGCGCTTTTCCAAGAAAATTGCGAAAGTTTGTGGAATGATGAAAATGAAATAACAAGATTATGCCATCACTCCATGTTCATTAAGCAGAATAATCATCACGCTGAAATTCTTTAATCAAGTTAATGAACACGTGAGCGCCTCCTAGAATTCTGGAACATCGCCAATTGCAGTCAAAATTATTTACTTGCTAAGTGCTGTCGAAAGATATTTCATACCATTCAATTGTTTGGAGAAATGTTTTATGAAGCGAAACGTCAAATGTCATGGCCTTATAAATTTTTACAAAGAAAGTTATTCTCTTTTCCTAGGTAAAAAAAGTTTTCAGAGTTGATTATTATGAACCAAAACTTTAATTTACTGTTTTATGTAGATAAAGTTACTATTTCTTAAAAGCTATATTTACAAACATATATCGGAATTATTATTTTTTCTTTTTAAGAATACTCCTCAGTCGTGCACCACCAAATGATAATATAGGTGTACATATTTTGAAAGTAGAGTTAATATATTTGCTCTCAAACTTAGGTTAGTAAAAATATGAAATTATTATGAAATAGAAATGAATAAAAATGTTTGTTTTTAAAATTTGAAAGGATGCGGCTTCTAAAAGTTATAGTACAAAAATATTGTATTTAGGAACACATAGATAAATTAAAAATACAAGTTCAATACCTTATTTAGTACTAGGTCAAAGACTTAATGCAATTAATAATGATAAAAATCTTTTGAGTTCCTAAAATTTTAATATCGTTAAAAATAATGTGTATATATATATGATTAACAAAAATACAAAATTTTGATATTATTGTATCAATTAGTTATTAAATGTATGAGTGTCTGTATTCTATGCTGAACATTTGTTTTAGTTTTAATGCACAGTTTTTAACTTTTTATCTTCTGAATTATACTGCCATCATTTTTTCAACTTCATTTTTGAAACCAGTAATTAAGTTTCCTTGCAGAATAATCCTAGAGAACCCAAAAGAAAAAAATTAATAAAATATCTTAATTAATTTAATTATTAATTAAATATTTTTTATTCCTACTTTTAGCTTATATTAACTTCTTGCTATTTAGGTTATGTTCTCAGTGTTTTTTTAGATCGGTAAAAATAGTCATATTACGAAAATATAATACAGATTTAATTGGTACTTATAAGTTCTATCAGTATTAAAGGATTAATACATGCCTCTCTGAATGTAAATCTAGTTTAAAATCCATCATCGTTATGAAAGGATTAACATTGATAAGGTAGTAAATGGTTTCACAAAAATTACTCTCAAATCTATTAATTTCATCGCTATCGTCCTTTCTATCACACACTCCATTTTCGATATTTAAAATCAAACGAAAAGTAATGCATTTTTATTTATAAGAGCTCAAAATTTTTTTTAACTATCTTTAAGATATCTATCGTAATACTACGTATTTTAAAAACAGCTTTAGTAACATTTCATTTATCCATCCTGGTATTTTCGAAATCAACTGAACCCCTGTATTAAAATCTTTTTTGCGATTAATCGCCATTAAATAACATAAACTGCGAAAATCTATGAAACATAATTCTAAATAACACCGTAGGAGAAAAAAGGATACAAATCACAAAAAGATCTACTTAACAAAGTTAAGATAAAAATTTGTATGTCTAAGAACCATCATTCTAGTTCATGTATAGTGAAAAGTACAACAATCTCAATAACGGAAGACGCTTTATTTAACACAAAAAACCTAGACATTGAGTACACAAAATAGCATTCAATAATGCACAAGTAACAAATCATTACTGAGCAATCGCAACAACACAAAACTCCCTTGATGTCAATGATGCTTATAGAGATCTCACTCTATCTCTGCATCTATCAACTACACTGAGTCAGCAGCTGTTTATTTACTTCCAATTTTTAGATGTTTTGTGTTTGGTCAGAGTTTCTAGAACAAACGATGAAACGGAAGTTCTAATGGATATATTGTAAAAAATTCGATTATTTTCGTCTCCCTCTTTTTTCGTCGCCAAAATTGCAAAATTCGTCGCCAAGGTCAGAGGTCATATGTCTGGAATCGGTTAGTATCCTTAAAGCTACCTGTAAAATTATCTTCCTCTCCATGGAACAAATTGCATAAAGAAGAACTCTAAATTTGAATCTAAAATTCTTAATTGGAAGGAAAAAAATTACGTTTTTTGAAAGCGTTGAAATGACAAAAGATAATCTATATAACATATATTTTAAGCTTTGTAAGTAGTTTTAGATAAAGTTCATAAAAGTAAAATATGCTCAAATCATCCTAAATGAAATCAATTCCTTTGTGTTCTGAAAATTGTAAAATTGCAAGTATAATCGCTACATCAGCTGAAAATTATTTCATTGGTTTAAGTATTTAAAAGAAAGCATTATTTGTTACAAGTTTTAGTAGTTTATTTAGGAAAGGCTGGTAAAAGTGATTCTTCTTCATGACTTATCCTATAATGAATATTATTTTATAATAAACTAGAGCAAGGAGAAAGTTAAAACTAGTTAAAAATAAATTGCTATCTACTGTATCGAAAAAGGAGTCATAAAATCAATAGATATGAAAAAAAATTCTGTCTTTTGTACTCCAATTCTTAAAAAAAGAAAGTATGCAATATCAGGATATATTCTATGAATTTGTATCCCTAATTTTAAAATTCGTGAGATCTTCTTTAAATGAAAGTTTACAAAATAGACTTCAGATAAAATGAATTCCATTTAATTGTTCTTTAAAATCTGTTCGAAACGTTCTGGTCATGACTGAATTTGGGCTGACCCGTCCCGAAATGGAGACTCCATTCAGCTTTGCATTCTCAAAATAAGAATATAAAACATATTTCAAAATGACAATATACATAGTTATTCAAAAAATTAAAAATATATATAAATAAATAAAAAGGGAAAACAAAACATCGGAGTAATTACGAATTTATTTATAAATAATTTATCCCAATTATTTATATTTAGGCAATCATATTAACTATTTAAACATGATTAACCGTATGCACAATTTTAATACGCGTCTAATAAGATTAGTAAAGACGAATCATTCTTGCATTCATTCAAAAGCGAGAAAATGCAAGATAAACATTGAGAGGCAAAATACACAGCCAGTCTCATATTTCAGACTTTTCATCCGCATTTTTTTAAAAAAAAATATCGCCAAAAGAAAAAAGTCAAAAAAAAAATCTTCATGGAGATAAAGAGGGCCTCCCAAGTGCAGAATGCTGTAAGATCTTGTTGAAGTCGAAATGGATGCCATCCAAAGACTGCGTATAAGCAATGTGAATATTTTCGGGGGGATTCGACTTCATGCGAGATATCTGGCATATATAGATATATGTCATTTGACGACATGCGTTGGATTTTCCCTTTTTCTATCCCCCTCTCTGTGTCTGAAAGCAGATTTTAGCCCAAGGGGAGCGATAAAAGGATGGCCGAAAGTGAAAAAAAAGGGAGAATAGTAGAAGAGGTCGAGAGAAAATTCTGATGTCCCCTTTTCCCCGATCTTTAAACTATGGGTCCTAATGGGGCAAAATGGTTTTTAGACTTGGTGGAAACTGCGATCTCCTAGTGTATTTGTCAGCACGTACCTACCCGGGACATTCGTGACTTTATTTTGAAGAGGCGTATATTTGTTTTTATTCAACAACGACAACAAGAAAAAAAAAAGCGAATCGTCCACCTTGGTATTCAGGAATCATATTTTCCCTGTCGTCGTTGTAGGGACTTAAACATATTTATGGTTCCAACAAGCATCCATGGTCTTTATGAGATCTTCTATAAAGGGTAGGAATAAAGGAATAAAAGTACTTTTTTGGTGCTTTTATGGCCGTGATTCAGTCATGCCGTACTAAAGCAGGTTCTGGTATAGGCTTTGGTATATCGTAAAGCTACAACTCATTTTATGAGGTTTAAAAATCAAAAGGACTGCTGGAATCGAGCGGTAAATAAAAAAAAATTCCAATTCTGCCTGTAGAAAAACCAGAGGAAAAAATATCTACAGGAACGCATTTATGAGTTTTCTTGAGATATTCAGATCCGATTTCTAATACACATTTTAATTTAAAAAAAGAAATTAAGAAGTTTTTAGGCAATTCATAAAATTTTAAAATAATTTATCAGAAATCAGATATAATGAAATCACTAAAATAAAATGGGAAAAGATTGTTCCAAATCTATCTATAGATATTTCTAAAACTGTAGATATTCTTTAAAAAATATTTGCATTTGAAACTTGGGCACTTAAGTACTAAGCCGTCAATTATTTTCGCCAAATAAAAAAAAAACGGTCGCCAATAGATTGCCTAGGTGCCAAAATGGATTTGCCACGTATTCAAAAGCATTAAATGATTTTGGTCACCAAAATGAAATCTGGCGTGGTTGGTGCATCGACGGTCAAATACGTAAGTGTCGAAACTTGTTATAATTCAGTTATTCCATAATTCTTTTCTTCATTTGAATTTTTTTCCATGCACAATTGCTGTTTATTATAAATATTGATAATTGAACAGTTTAATTTTTAATTTAGTAGGCAAAAATAAAAATTCATCATTTCCAAATAAATTATAATTAAACTAATTTTTTTCCATTAGTCTGAAAATTTATATTTTTATTTGAAATCTATTTACAATTCAATTCCAGGATGTCACAATTTAGTTAGTGTGAGATGAAAAGGAATGATGCAAATTTATTGTTTGTAGTACTTACGTATTAGACCGTCGATGTACCAACGGTCGCCAACCACCTCGAGCCAATTTACTTAGATGGCGAGAATGCTTTGATACATTACACCACCATTGTTTGTCCGTTTTCACGTATAAACTCATCTCATGCCCATTCAAACTCATATATTTAGATTGAATAAATCCATAATTTTGGAAATACTTCCTGCATCTTTTTCGTTGGCGGGCATTCATTGCCAAAATTTAATCATTTTAACGAATAAAAAAATCAGAACAGAAAAAACGCTTAATAATCTTCTGCAAAACCAGCAAAATGGTGGTCGACAGTAAAAGTTTGCAGAATTTTTTAAATAATGTTTGTTGTCTGTCCTTAATGGTGGGTTAGCAACTCATTGGCGACGCCTTCTAATTTGGCGATAAGGATAGACGGCTTAATATGTAAGTAACCAATTTATCATTTTAGAATATATGCAAAATCGATATAATAAACTATTACATATATATTAACGGATGTTTTCCATTAACTAATAATTAGCATTTAAGGAAAAAAATTCATTTTTAAACTGTTTATCAGATGTTGAAAAAATTATATGTTTTGATTGAAGTGGATAATTGTTTTAATTTACAATGATTTATGTTTTTGAAGTTCACTTAAAGTGAAATTTAGCTCTTTCTGCTTAGTTGCAAAACTACAAAGCAAAGTTGGTGTATCTACATGCAAAGTTAACAGGGAAAATTTTGTTTTGCATTTTTCAGTTAAAAATATTAGTAAATATTGCATCTCCCATATACTAGACATGCCTATTTAATTAACCATGAAACTTCTAGTGAAGCATTTCAAGAAGAAACCAATACTTACTTATCGATTGTGTCAGTGCCTAACAATGAACATTTTCAAAAGCATATATCATCTAAGCTAGATACATTCTTCATAGATTAGCTGTCATACATGACTATTATGGCATCTAAGCACGTTTTACTTTTTTGAAAAGTTAAATCCTTTTCCAAATCCCACAAACTAGTCAAACTGTGAGTCTAAGTCTGACCTGTCTACTCCATAAGAGTTTTTCTATCGCAGCACAAACAATTCTCAATAGTTTACTGATATACGAAATAATGACAGTTTTTTATTGTTGTAACTTTTGACAACTAAAATCTTCCCTTTTTGTTTGATAAAGTATTTCACAACTTCTGTTTAGTAAACATTATTAATGTAAAATAAATCTGAGTTTAATAATTACTAATTACAAAGAAAATTGTTTTTTAATTTAATAAATATAAATAATTAGCTAGATACGGCCAAAATAGTATTATAAAGTGAGCGATTTTTTTCAGACTTTTCTTTAATGTACAATAGTTTTACCTTTCTATATTATCTAGCTACTTTCATTTAACATAGGAATTGCAAATTAGGTTTCATAACCAGTTTTTATAAAATATTCTGGTAAAAATTTATCAAAATTTTGTCCACATATGCCTACAGTTTTCTGAACAGCGTAAACAAGCGTAAAATATGAAAGTTTAAGACATAAGGTGAAGATTTATTTTTTGTGGAAATACCAAATAATTTTTATTTAAATTTCTTAATTTCTGAGTCTTTTTCTTCATATAAACGATTGAATTTTGATTTAAGCTCAGTCTTTGGAAGGCTATATTGATTTTTTTTTCATTTGCATAGTGTTCATTTTAAGGCTATTTCGGATTTAAAATTAGATTTCCCCAAATTATAAATTTGCTAAGAGTTTTCTTACAAAAAAGTCCTCAAGAATGAAAATCTAATGAATACTTTATTTTAAAATTTGGTATAATAGTATATTTTGTACATCCTGAATTGAAGAATAATAAATATATTGATTGAAATATTCTATAATTATTTTAATGCTTTGCAATGGGAAAAAATTGAAAGATTCATTTATTTATCCACAAAATCTCAATATTCAAAGCATTAACAAGAATACTGATTATTTCTCAATTTAAAACCTTTTTAATGTATTTCTTAAACTATCAGTAAGACTTTAAACAAATCAGTTGACATCTTTTAATTTATTAAGCTTCTATCTCATACATATTTTTAGCTACAAAATATTCAATTTTTAAAAACACTTTAGACATTTGTTTGTTGTATTTTGGTTTTATTCAAGTTTTTATTAATCCATTTTATTTAAAAATTTAAAGGCATAACTATTTTGAATCACTAAACAATTCCATCAGAAACATAGTCACGTACAACAAAAATTTAATTTTCTACTTGAGAAGCATTTTTTTAACAAAAAAACTTTTAAATAATATTTGTTTGAAAATTTTAAGATTCTTATAAAATGAATGAACTGTAAGCAAACTAACTTGTTTTGAAAATTCAATAGGAAGGTCTAACGAAAAATTCAATGAATTATTCAATCTGAAAAATAAAGCATTTCTTCTAAATTTAACACCATTGAATTTTTTGATTGTTCTCAATAAATTTACATTTGCTTTTAATATATAAAACCAAAGAAGAAAAAGCTTCATATATATATAAAGGTTCAATTTATTAAATAAATATAAATATTTTCAAATAAAAGACAACACTGAAAATGGGAAAAAAAGCCATATTGAAGGAAATTTTTAAAGACTTATTTTTCGCCCCACTTAAATAAAAAACCCACAAATCCTGGATTCGCATATTCTATTTTAGAATCAATATTGCATATATATGTATTAACGTATTATTTAAATTAGATTCAATTTCAAACCTATGCTTTTTATTTATTTTTCATTAAATATTCCATAGTCTGTTGCATTGTTTAAATTTTCAGAATTTCTGAATACCACTGCATTTTCTGATTCATTGTTCTTGGAAATACGGGAACAAGATTAAGCGCTGCTAAGAAAATTGTTGGACTGTTAAGTAACAAATGATTTAATTCAGACTCTCGATCTAATGAAAAGACGTTCATGTTAAAGCTGGTTCGAAGTTTCTCGCCTGCATTCAAAATGTATTTGATTATTACACACGGAAATGTATGAGTGGTCCATGAAGAATACTTTCCGAATTTTCCTCTTAATTTCGTTAGCGTAGTCTGCAGATATTTGGAATTTCTCTACGGATTGTCAAATATAATTAAGGCGTTCTATATTATTGTCACAGAATTGTTGAGGAACTTCCATTGCAGAGTGGTGCTTACGGAAACGAAATTTTTCTGGAGATATCGGAATGCAGCACCATTCTGCATGGTTTGAATTCTTTCACATCAATTCGAGAAAATAAGAAAGGCAGATTATCGCATTTAGAGAAACATCTGTCTTTTAAATTAATGTATCTGTAATAAACCACATTCAGCATAGTATCGTCAGTAACTTAATTGTAGAAATTTCTGCATTTTAAGTAACTGTGAAACATGCATTTTTATCCTTTCTATTTTTTGATTGGGGTATTTTAACATCCGAATGATGTTTTATCGATAATGGAATTTAAAATTTGTCACAAATATCTTACTCATTTAAAATAAATTTTGAGAATTTTAAGCAAAGATCTCAAGTTGAAATAAAATATCAAGTTGTTGAGGTATTTTAATTTTCTTTACAGAAACTATTAAAGTATTTTTTGCTTAAAAATTTTGTTTGACTGAAATTTAAACATTAATTATGTAACTCATAGTTAATATTCTGGAATGAATTTACAATTGACCTTTCATAGAGTCATCATTACGTACGAAAAGCCTTGATTATTTGAACTTTCAACGTAATAATGTTTATAGTTACCATTTGATAATATTGATTATCTTAATAAAAACCAATTCTTTAATTATTATTGACATTTATATTAAACTCCAGTAATATTATAAATAAAAAGTAAATAGTGATACTTTAGTGAAGGTTTGAATGCCCTTTTTTTATTAATAATCTATTAATGATATTGAGGGTAATATATAAAGTCTCTTTTGTTAATAGCTAGACAAACTAGTAAGTTTGTAATAGAGATATCTATTGGAAACAGTTTGTTACAGATCTTAATATTGCATACTAGGTTGTAGAAAAAGCCATCATCGGGACTTCTTGCTAAACTATCAGTAAGCATTCGGGAAAATCTTTTTCAATCTTTTAGTTGAATTCAATTGAAAGATCTGAATTTAGAATTGTAGTTTCATTAGGTCGTCTAAACTAATGTAATTCCGATGGTACTTCTGACTAACCATTCAAGATTGTGCATCATTTTGACGTTTTATTTACTTATTTTCCTCTTTATTGTTAAAAATGCTTACATAATGGTTAAGAGATGTAGATGAGTTTTTCAAAGAAATTCGACAAAAGAATTATGCATATTTCTATTCATATCAATAAACCATTCTTTGTATTAGGTGAATAATTTTGCATCTAATTATTTTTCGGAGTGCAAAGGGTTAATATTAATTTAAGTTAGAATTAATTTGCCTAATTTTGAATTTAAAAAATTTAAACTTTTCAAAAAGTTTTTATCTGGCTCGGTCTTTTTTCTTGATTTCTGTGACTCCACAAATCGTATTATTACGAATATTTGCATTAGGATGCATACTGAATGTTGTTGTCATAAAATCATTCGAATTTAAGAAATGGGAGCTACCTATTTAAGAAAAAGAAGCTTTCATACAGGAGCTATTGGACATATCTTTAACATCTGCTTAGAGAGCCGAAGTTTAAGACGATATAGAATCCGCATATATAATATTTTCTAATCAATGACTCATGATATATATTTCAAAAATCCATCTTCTGTAATGGCGATATATAATTACATATATATATTCATTAGATGCTAATTTATCTATTAAGATTATATATTTCTCAGAGATGTTAATTAATGTATGAAAATTAAAAAAAAATAGTTTAATCTTTAGTCATAAAGGTTTAATTTCATTCTCTTTATTTTCTTATCTTATATTTGAGGTTTCAAATACTGAAATTTCACTCATGAATAAAAAAACATCTTTCCATGTCTTGTAGTAAGCAGAAAAACTCGTGATACAATTTTTAATTTCAGTTTAGCCATTTCATATATTTTAATATTGTGAATAATTTGACCCCTTTAGTTCTTTGAATCAATAATTTGAACCCTTTAGCTCTTTGAACCAATTTGAACCTTTTAGTTCTTTGAATCAATTTTACCCCTTTAGTTCTATAAATGGTGACAATTGATGAAGATTTGACAGATTTTTTCAGAATTATATTTTTGTTGTATGATTTTGTTTCGAAAACTTCAATTTCAATTACTAAATTCAAGTATGCAAAATACTTTCATTGCTTGTTTTTCTATTAAATATTTACATTGTTTATTTTCCTATTAAATAAACGTTTTTTTTTCAGAAAATGATTTTTTCAAACATATCTAACATTTCATATTTCTGTTACAGCTGCCCAAGATTCTGCGAAAGATGACAAGTAAGAATGTTTCTATTTATTGTATTTTTTTTCTCAATTTGTATGAAAAAAAAATATTTACCCGGGAGGTACAATTTCTCAAAATGTCTTTAGTTAATGAGGGAGGTGCAGTCGGAAAATGATTTCTGCTTATTTTTATGATTGCTTTCCTGAACGCTTCTCTATGTTATCAATAAAAAGATAGAAACGGAAACAGGAAGAAGAAGGTTTGATCAAAATACTTGGCATTCGTTATTTTTAGCATAATTGTTTTGGCATCATTTTTCTGAAAACTTTCATATACATATGCTGCCTTCATTTTGATAGAAGAAATTACAATAAAATGAAATATTTCAAAATATATTTTTAAAATTTATTCTTAACTTTAAAAATAAAAACTTTAAAAATAAAACTATGCATCTAAAAAGGTACGACTTGTTTTGTTATAAATGATTAAGTTTAAAAATAATTGATCAGTTGATAAAAAATACCATTTTATATGAAAATGAGAATGTCAAAACAATCTTTCCGCTTTATTTTTGAAGGTTTTATAAATGATAAAAGTGAAAATAAGGGTTTGTATTCTAAAAGAATTCGAACAAACACTTTTAGCACAAATTTATGCACATCTATTGAACCATAAGATTTATCTCTTACTATTACTAAAATTGATTGTTTGCCTTTCTCAACAGGTGTTTGGCTTATAGTGACTAAATTTAATAGGTATATATACTACAGAAGGGAAAACGAGAAATTTGAAGTGATTTTAAATAATTAAAAAAAGAAATTCTGAAGTTTTTCCCATATCTTCAGCAAATATTATAACAAAACTTAATTACTTATAATTATTTTTTTAGTCATAGCATAAAATTAAAACACCATTTTAATAGCCTTGCAAATTTTACATGCTTTCTGACAATTAAAAATATTTGTATTGATTAATCTTGAAAAATAGGTTTCAGGGCTCTCCTAAATTTAAAACTTTTCATTTGTTTCCTCAAATATTTGATCCCGTTAATTTATTTCTATCGTTGAGAGTTTAGAAAGAATAATTTTATTTAATAACTGTCTAGTTTATTTACATGGCGAATAAAAATATGTAAAGTACTTCAAATGTTAGTAAAACATTGAATAATTACTATTTTATTGGGTTTCCGATGCAATGGAATAAGTTTCATGCGTATGTTTCTTCAGCAAGGGGAAAATTACATGTGTATTCTGACAAAAACATGCGTTATGCTATTAGAATCGCATAACTATAGTGTTCACGGCAGTTTTTTTTGTGTAAAAGTTATTTAAAGACAATAACTTTATAAGATTATGTCTATGAGATTTAATAGAACTTAAATAAAGTCAAAATCCCCGGCAAACCCACTAGTTCCCAATGAATACTTATGCTTATTAGGAAATTTATTGCATCAACATTATTTAATGAGAAAAAAGAAACTAACTGAAATATTACATTGTAAATTTATTTTTTAAAATAAATCCAAATCATTTAAATATAACTAAATTAGATAATAAATCTTAAAGGAGGTAAGCACAAAGTTAAATTTGAATATCAACTGAGAAGATAAATAATTTTAAACTTTTAAAATTAAATCAGAATATATTTAAATTGTGGCTTATGTTGTGAATTGTTATTTGAAATCTATTATACAGAGTTTTAAGAAAACGTAATATGAAGAAGAAACCGAGCAATTTTTGAGAATGAAATATTTCAATTTATTAATAATTATGATTGAAAAAGAATTTTATGATAATTTAGAATTTGCATTGCTGAATTGTATTAAACTCCTAGAAATAAAATCTATGTTTAAGGTTGTCAATTTAATTTTACACAGTTTGCTATATTTTCTATCAATAAATATCTCATAGTTTTAAATCGATAAAATAACATTATAAATTAAAGTTTGCCAATTTCGTTACTTACTACAAATGGGGAACTGAAATTATAAATTTTGCTTAGTTTCTCAAGCAGTTAATTTTTTCAATTAAAAATCAACGTTTGATTTTTTAAAAAAAATCTATATTAAAACATTTACAATTTTGTATGTATTTTTTACTATTTAACTTATTAAAATTTATATTAGTTTTCAATAAAATCTCTTAAAATGCTTCTTAATAAGTTAAAACAGATTATTGTTACAAATATCGATAATTTCATGTTTTTCAAACTGTAATTCATGTAATAAATATTTCAAAATGTATAGACACTATAGCTTTCCTAATGAAATGTATGAAACTTTGTTCCAAATATATAAATCATAGAAATGCACTGATTTATTGCAGATGTCAAACACCGTTGCGAAAAGACACCGATGACGAATGGAAGTCCTGCAGTTGTGCAGGCGAAGAAAAATGCCCCGATATCATCCCAGGTAGGTAAATCAATGCTAATTGCTGTTATAATGCATGTGTGTTCATTACCTAAAAGACAAGTTAGCAGGTCTTTGTTCGACATTTTGAGGAATAAATTAGCCGTAAGGGTTCTCAGTAAAATGAATGCTGTGCAATGATAGATGTCTGCTCTCAATCGATCGCGGAGATCTAAAGTTTATAAATGCACAGTTTTGAGGCTACTTACGCATTAGACCGCCGACGCCAACGGTTTAGTAACTCATTGGCGATATATTTAAATTTGGCGATAAACTGTCGACGCCAACGAAACCAAAAAAAATGTAGACGACAGTTAAGATTTGAGCAATTTTTAAAATAATGGCGGTTTGGCAATTCATTGGCGATGCCTTCAAATTTGGCGATAAAGATCGGCGATCTAATACGTGAGTACGTTTTAAGTTGTTAGGTCACAAAAGTAAGTTACAATTAAGACGTGACAAACAAATTATTATAATAAAATATTTATCAATAAATGAAATATATATTTATGAGTTAAAATAGGAGGAAAGAAGGGTGATTGAACCGCTGGTTAGAAGGTCGTTCGTCCGTCTGTCTGTCTAAGTACAAGCGAATTCGATAATTATAAATCTTGAAATTTTAAATAAACAAAAATGTTTTTAGCAATTTGATCAAATTGGCTGTATGATTGACAGTCTTCTAAACTCAGCTTGAAAACTCAACAACTTAAGAGAATGAAATTGTCTGTAATCTCGTGTCTATAAATATAGTTCTCCAAATTTTAATTTTAATCTGTTCAAAAAGTCGTCAAAATTTCGTAATCCTTTTCTGTTGCTTGTCTTCATACATAAGCAACTGAAAATGATTACAAAATTTTTGCAATTTATATCGCACGGGGATTTTGTATTATTTTTTTTTCGAATGTTGTATAAGGCATCTGAAAGCTTATAAGATGCCCTCAATTATGCGTGTTAAGGGTACTATTACGAAATATGTGAGGAAGTTTTGAGGAGACTATTTCTGACATTGAAGACAAGCAGTTAAAATAAATAGTATACAAATAAGATGACATAAGCAGTTTTGAATTTTTAAATACATTTATTATCTAAAATAAAAATTTAAATAATTTATGAAGTATTAATTATACAAAATTATTTTTTATGAGAGTGGAAGTTTATAGCTAACGAAAATTCACATTTTAAATCGATTTAAATAAAAAGAGAAGTGCCCCTTTTTTCAGCTCCGTTGAGGGAAGGAACCATCGAAGATGACGATGATCTTTGTGGAGATGGTCTTCACTGGCGTACATCATCTGTAGACAGTGGTCCCGGGATCCTCACACCAGAATCTTATTCTAGAAGTAAACTGGTATGTTTAAAGTTTGATTATATTTCCTTTTTTTTATTGATCATTGGGGAAATATTACGTCAATATTTGTTTTAATATTTCGAAAAAAATTTTAATAGAAATCAGAAATTCAAATTGAGTTAGTAAATCTATTTTCCCGAAAACAAAATAGAGAGCAGTTAAAAAAATTTTTTAATTCCACCTATGAGCTCAGAAATAGAAGTTTGAAAAGTGTTATAAAATTTTTACTAAGATTTAAAGATAAATGATGAGTATATAGTTTAGTCTCGTAAATATCTTCTTCACATTAATTAGGTTATCATATCTGTTCTGAAGATTTGAGAGAATTATAAAAACATTCTGGACTGTAATCAAATTTCTGGATGATGGAGTTTGTTAAAGAATGTAAATTGTATTCAGACGAATGAACATGTGGCAATGCAGAGCAGCTAATTTGTTTTCATTGTAAATAAAAACCTGCCCTATGTCTCGTTTGAAGTTATAAGCGAAATCGAACTGAACGGCAAACGCGAGATAGAACATGAGAAAAATGCATGGGAATCCGAGGCATTAACCATTGCGTCATCTACTCCATAAGTGTAAACAAGTTATATATATAATCACATAGTATTTATTAAAAAAAATATTTGTGTGTAAAATTGCATTATTTTTCAGGAAAGATATATAAACTTAAAAAACAAAATCTCATATAAATCCAAACTTAAATTTTATATATTTATTAAAGCATTGCTCGTTGATAATAATAAAAAATGCAATATTTTCCAGACTGCATCTGGTGTTCCCTTACTACAGAACACGCCTCCAACCCCACCCCTTTCACAAGAGCTCTCCTTACAGCCCACTTTACTGCAGGAGTATTCGCCTACTCGAGTCATCGTCAAAACTGCCAAACAGGGATTGGGTGATAGCCACACAGAACTTATCACCACCACCAGTCGACAGACAAAAGTCTGAAGGAATGCCTGTGGGTAAGGACATTATTCTACTTTTTTCTGAAATTAATCCAGAGTTAATTTCCCCACTCTTTTTACAATTTTATATCGGCCAAATTTAAGATGGAGCATTTATTGGAGAATATGCCAAAAAGTTTTCCTGCAAGACCACTTCTCTGGTTTGATTTTTCAATTCCTACTATTAGCTCACACTCTCCCTATATTTTATATATATATATAGGGAGAGTGTGTACCTTGTTACTGCAGTCGTAGTTCCAATTTTAAAACCGGGTAAAGATCCCACGACTCCAAGCAGCTACAGATCCATCTCCTTACTTCCCTCCATAAGCAAAATCGCAGAGCAAATTATTTTAGACAGGTTAAACTCCCACCTTGAAAATAATAATATATTAATAGATGAATAATTTGGATTCAGGAAAAACCTTTCTACCTCCCACCAATTGTTAAGAGCGGTAGAATTTATCAGTGACGGCTTTGAAAATAACCAAAAAACAGCTGCAGTTTTCTTAGACATCCAAAAGGCCTTTGATAGAGTTTGGCTGAAAGGCTTTATTTACAAACTAATTCACAACAATACCCCCCCCCCACACCTAGTCAAAATTACTTCATATCTCAGCGACAGATCCTTTAAACTCAGAATTAATCATGTACTCTCTGATACTAAACTCATACGCGCAGGAGTTCCGCAAGGATCTAAGCTGGGACCGGTCTTATTTTCTATTTTTATTAATGACATCCCCAAACAATTTAACACAATGATGTGTCTTTATGCTGACGATACAGCGATATTAGCAAGAAACAAAAATACCAACTATATTACAATAGCTCTAAATCGCCATATTAAAGCTCTTGAGGACTGGTTCGTAAAATGGAAAATTGAAATCAACGCGACCAAAACCGAAGCAATGTACTTTACTAAAGCTAACTGCCATCCTAACTTTGCCCCCCTTAAGATTAAAAATCCGGAAATTCCGTGGTCTAAGGAATGCAAATATTTAGGTGTCATATTAGACAGGAAATTAACTTGGAAACCCCACTTTACTTATACGGCTACAAAGTTTCGAGACCTAATACGTAAATTCTTTCTCTTAATCTCTCGAGACTCGAAATTGATCAGGCAAAATAAAATACTTATTTACACCGCCTATTTGCGTCCAGTACTAACATACGCCTGTCCTGTGTGGGGATATGCTGCCAAATGTAATCTTAAATTTCTTGAAATAGAGCAAAATAAATTTTTCCGCAGAATATGCCACATGAAATGGTATATGAGAAATACTAAAATGTACCAGGCACTTGACTACCCCCCACTCAAAAAATTCGCCACCAGACTATAAGCCACTTAAAAACATACCAATCTACACCCCTAACTCTAAAAATAAAAGACCGCGCAATATCCTCATAAATTAAAATTTTTCACTGTCAGATGTAAAAACCGAGCATTTCAGATCACCTTCTTAAATACCCAACATTAATTTTTGTCAAAAAATGAAATATTTTCTCATACTTTTATCTACTTCAAAAAAGCATTCTATCTGCCCAAGCAGCATACCCCCGCACCCTCACCCTTCAAATAGCCAATGAGAATGAGTCCTCACACTCGCCACCTCTCTCACCCACCCAGGCTGTCTCCTATCTCAAGATGCAAGCGCAGAGGACCACGTAGTGTACAGAAAGCCATGTCCTTGCAACCTGCCATTACTGGCGTTAAGCTCCTACCGGAGCTAGGTACCCCGTCAACCCTACCATCTACCTTGTTCAAACTTTAAATCGTTAATAATATACTTTTTAAACTTGATGTGGGCGACATTTGTTGTTGATACAGATTTTTCAAAGATTAATTTTTAATTAATTAATTAAAAACTAACTTGCTCGCTAAAAATCTTTATTTCTACACCGCTAAATAAGTAACTAATTCAGTTTGTTTTTTCCACATGCTTATGAGATTAAGCTTAACATGTTTTCGGAAGATTTCTTAGTGCTTGATGTAATTTCGAATTAAAAGTTTCTAATCTGTATTGCGTTAACCAAACTGGCTTAGAAATTTTTGATCCCTTATTTATAGTAAGTGCAACTATTAGGCCGTCATAGCCTGGTTTGCAGAACGTTCGATTCGCATCTGTTGAGCTTCGAGTTCGATCCGGTCACCTGAAGACTGTGTGTAGTGGACGCTAAACCCGTTGCAGTCACAAAGTCCTCCATGTTGAGAGTAATACCACTGGGGGTACTGAGCCAGAGGGGATCGTTCTCTGTTTCAGATCTAAATTACGATCTGCGGATAAAGGAATAAAGTTCGCACCGGAAAATAGGTTTGTGATGCGTGTGAGCTGGAAGTCAGATTTCTGCCTTCGGGTTCTTAGGGGCTCATACCCTCAGAAGCTAATGCACCCCTCCTTCCGTTGTGAAACGGAACACGAGAACAACAGCAATTGTAATTATTTAATAAAAAGTAACTTAAATAAAAAAAATTCTTTGTTGACCTTAGTAGGAATTGACTTAAATTTTATTTTATATTACTTTTTCAGTTGCTTTTAGAGTACTAACTTACTCAATTGTTTTCCCGAGCAATAAAATTATAGCTAATAAGCTCCTTCAATTTAAACAGAAAACTCATGATCAATGTTTGCTAAGTATTTAAAGTATACATTGTGTACTATATCTTAATATTAAAAGATGTATTAATTAAGATTATCCTAAAAAGTGTGCATTAACTATCTCAAGGATAAAGATCCCCTACATTATTTAAAATTACAATGACCGCTTGTCTTCTTAACCCGTTAACTGTTTTGTCATGGAAAAGTATATTTTGCGTTATGACGAGTTTATTCAATGGCAATTACTATATTACAATTTAGAAACGAATTTTTCGAAGAGATCGAGACATTTGACTGATTAAGATGAACCAGCTTTATTGATGGCTATTAATTAAATCTTTTGAAAGCTCTCAGAACATTTCCATGCCTCCCAAATTCATCTAAGATAGAATCTATAACTAAGAAAACTTTCACCGTACGTATTTAATCGATAAAATTTAACGAAATGGGGATAAATACCTCAATGATATTCAGACGTCTTCGAAGTCGGTCGTACTTCGTTGAATGGGCGTTTCTGTAATGAAAGAGTCAATTTACAGATTACTCGCAAATCCTACATATGACTTATTATATTTATTGAAACCTACATAAATCATATGATAATGAAATATTTTATTTACAGATGGGACTTCAAACAATATCTAAAAGTAACGCAATATGCTTCAGTGGAATAAAGGATTTACGAGACAAAAAATCATACAAAGAAACCATGAATGTGATCTCAAGACTTATCAAAGCAGTGAAATTTTATCCCTGTGACAAGATCTCCATTTGGTTTTCATTGACTCTCACGTGACATATGAACAAACGACTTCGTCATTTTCACGACACATCTCATCAGAAGGACTTGTTCATCATAACAAAGTTTTCGATGAACATTGAACAGAAAACTTTTGTTGAACTCATTTTGCCTCCTGCAGCCGAAGTGTTCCAGGAGCTTATCATTGCGGTCAAGTACTTAATGTGTTTTAAAAAAACTGTGTGGTGCAGGTTGTCTGTGTTATACTTCGAATTACATCTATAGAACTAAAATATGCGATTAAGACTTTAAACTGGCTGCTGAATTAGCACAAATACAAATTACATTCTAAGAATGTTACTGTGGAGATATTTATGACAACTTAGTAAACCAGAAATCGTCGTCTTTACGCCACCGGATGGTTTTCTTTTTATATAATTCTATAAAATGTATGCAAAGGGATGCTTGAAGTGTAAAAAAATAAATTATCTTCATTTTAAATCTAAGCCGTTATTAAAATTATTTATTTTTTATATAAAAATCTTCTTTTTCGAATAAAAACAAGTTAGAATTTCCTTGAACCAAGTAGTAAATCACTTAATACAGTAAAAAAATTTCACTGAGCAATGGAAATTAAGAGTTAGATTTATAGTTTGAAACAAATACTTAGGTTTTATGTTTCCTTATTATCTGGCATTATCTAATTTTGATATAAAATATAACAATTATGCTAAAAATTCAAGAATTTATATTAAATACTCGCTCATTTTCAATATTTAAATATTTTTTTACGTAATAAAAATTTTGAAATAAATTGCTTGGTAAAATCCCCTTTCTCCAGATATTAACTTTAAAAGCAAATAATGTTCAGTAGCTTTTCAATTTTTTTTTTGGGGGGGGGTATTTTATTCCATTTTAATTTAAATTGAACTATTTCAGACAAATTCATTTCAAATCTTTAAATTAATTTATTTTGTTTGATATATAAACCAATCAATCAATTTGTTCTGTGCTATTTCATTATCCCAGTTATATTATTACGACAATGTTAAATATAAATGTGACTGTAATAAAAGACTGATTTTAAGGAATTCAAGATAACGGATTAATTATTATAACTCCTAAATGTTCTCATTCCAGGACGGAAATATGATGCTTCAAAAAGTTTAGGTGAATATTTTCAGAATAAAAAGGACTCTGATATATCAATATCTATGTGTACATAAAACACACACAAGATGAAATTTTATACACATATTTGAAAACTTGTGAATCGGAGACTGTCAACGATGCAATGTTTTGATGATGAAAATAAAGCTTTTTATTGTTTTGCACCTAAATGCTTTATAATTCTTTTTCTTATTAATGTGTATTACTAATGAATATTAAAATAAGTTAACGCGTTCGCAAGTTGTCATCGAACATCTATCATACATTATAAGATTTTTCTGGATTTTTTTTATAATTTACACAATGCATCAATATATATATATATATATATATATATAAATAATACTAGAACTGTATATATAAATAACATACCATTGATAATCATCCGTTACTGTGACCATTCTTTTTACGGAATGCCACCATTCCCACGGCTTGGTAATTTTATTTCAGGTATTTGACAGGGTAATCTATAGAAAAAATATTGAAGTAATTAATGCAATACTTAACAATTAAAAAAATATCAACCAACTTAAATAATTTACCACTTTGTAACACTAAAATAAGAAATATTACTATTTTAAATTTGTTTAAGGCTACCAGGGACCTTTAAAATGACTTTTTGAAATTTTTCAGGCATTAAGAGTGACTCTATAGGAGATGGCACACAAAATGTTAAAGCCTTTTATTCATTTATTTATAAGTTAGAAGGGTTAATGTAATATTAGCGATAAATAACTTAAATGAAAAATGTTCCATTCGCTCCAAATTTGTTCGAAAGCACACCAATTTTTATTATTACTTATTCTAATCCTTTTGAAGTAAAAATTGGGATTAGTCTTGAAATTTGAGTAAGAAATATCAAAATTAACCAATGAAATAATTCAAAACTACTTAAACATTTTTTTTAAAAAAAAATCAGTAGTTTTAATTTATTGGTTAATTTTCATATTTTGTACTCAAAGATTAATCCCAACTTTGATTTCAAAAGGGTTAGAATAAGTATTAATAAAGATTGGAGCGGTTTCGAGCAAATTTGGAGCGCATGGAACATTTTAATTAGGTATTTATCTCTATTAAATATTATATTAACCCCCTAACTCATAAATAAATGAATATAATGCTTTAAAATTTTGTGTGTCATCTCCAATAGTGTTACTCTTAATGCCTGCAAAATTTCAAATTGCTAAGGGGAGAATTGAGGACAACCTCTCCGTTCAACTTGCTAACATCTGTAAAACAATTAATTTAAATATTATTATTATTAATGCTAGATTTTTTGCTTACGCAGAAAGACAAGTCTGAATAATTCCAAGTCATGCTAAAGAAGAGGATAAATTATTTCTTTAAAGGTCTTAAGAAATAAAGAGTTAGAATTCCTTCATTCTTGTGCCGAAGTCCCCGGTTTATGAATCTATTTTGAGAGTTCTGCGCAATTTTAAAGGTTTATAAATATCTCGAGCTTCTTAAAAGGATCAAGTTACAGAAATGAGGAATAAACACTCTAATTTCAATTTTAGTTGGTGACTGATTCTATTATTGTTAGTCATTGTGAATTGGTAAAAATTTGATTTCGGGTGGCGGAATTTACATAAATATTTAAATACAGATTCTCGTAAAGAAGATGACGTTTTAGAGGCAGTGAATTTGATTTAACTTTCAACTTAATGTAAGACAAAGCAGTAAAGAACGATCGATATTCAGTAACCGCGTTGTTTCAACGAGTGCGATGTCTCAATTAGCCGAATCAGAAGCTTGGAGAGTTCTTGGACGGTTAGAGGGGGCCAAACAAATAATGAAGGATCAAAGGCCATTGGATTTTCACAAAATGTAATTTCTAGGATCTAGAATCGTTTTTTGGAAACTGGAAATGCATATCGGAGATCACGGCAAAGACATGAAACAACGCCCATTGAAGACAATTATTTAACGCACTGAATTATTTAACGCACTTGGAGGCACTGAAATATGAATAATACTCTTCTTCAACAGCTCCTTCGCTCGATTACTAACACGATAATTTCTACAACAAACCATCCGAAACTATCTTAACGCTGTAGATCTATATGCTCTTCGACCAATGGTTTCTGTCTTGTTAACATCAAGGCACCATTCACACCTGTAAAGACTGAGCAACAGAGCATATGAACTGCAGGAGAAGGGAATGTCTCAATATTCTTTTCTCTCTAGAATCCCGTTTTTCTGTTTATCCTGATAATAAGCGTATTTTCATCTAGAAGGAAAGTAGCACTAGAAAAAATCCTGCGTTCGTGCACAAAAATGTGAGATTTAGCAGTGGGGGGAGTGATGATCTGTGCTGGTATCTTTATTGATGAGCGCTGGTTCCATATCATTCGATATGGAATTGAGATCCTGAAACTGATTGTAGTTGTAAGACTCGCTCCTCTACTCCCAACGATGACGATAAGCAAACCTGCTAGGAAGCAAAAGGTCACGTGGTACCAAAGGGGGGGGCATGTGAGGGCCGAAGAAGAACCGAGGGTAGACAGAGGAAAGACGAGCAAAGGAGAACGAGGGTGGTGCGATTCGCTATGAACGAGAGAGACTAACTTCATTTTCTTTTCATGTTTTATTTTATTTTAATCTGCTGTGAATATGTAAATAATGTATTAATCCAGAATAAAATCGTCTGTTTCATTATTTCCAACACAATCACCATGATTGGGGTAGTCAACGACTGCGATGGAGTTAGATAAAAAAAATGAACATTCAGGCCTAGACATTTAACCGGGTTCAACCGTCAACTTGAAAGACAAGTGGAAAAGACGAAGGAACTTTACTGTAGTATCTTATGCTGCAGCAAATGGTGAAGACTTCTTGTTAATGGACGACAATTGCAAGTCACATCGTGCTAACTCTGTGAATGATTTCCTTTTGGAAAAAGGAATCATTCGAATCAGCGTGTTCTCCGGACATCGATACAATCGAGAATGTTTGGAACGTTCTAGGCAGAAAAATTGCTGAACGCCTACCCTCCCCCAAAACTTTTCAAGAACTAGAAAGAGTTCTGTTGGTGGAGATGGACATAATACCCCGGTCTCTCATTAAGGTATCCGACTACGTTAAAAACACTGATTTTTGACCACTTTGGCGGATTTTTTAAATTATTATTTCTTGTCATTCAGACTTTCGTCTTTCCAAAACATATATCTTTTATTTCTAAGTAATTTAGATGAAAAGATATAGTGATTATAAAAGGCTTTACTGAAACAAAATATAACGGAAAGCGGTATTTAGGAAATAAAAATGGCCTTCAGTTTGTCAAATCTAATTTTTTTGGGTTATATTTTATAAAATAATTTTATGTTCCTAGTGACAAGCCATACGTTTTTAACACATATTTTCCTTATTTATTTGCGAAAAAGTGTAAACATTTCTGTTTCTCTGTGCTGTTTACTATTTCGTGTTTGCTTTTCTAATTTTATTTTGTTTCATTTAAAAGACAAAAATTGTAATTTTCTTAAAACTTTTTACAGTTTTCAACGTTTTTTTAAGTGGTAATCAGAAAAATTATCCCTCAAAGAATCGATAATTCTCCAGAAATAAGTACAACTCTGGATATTCTAAAAAAGGTACTAAAAATGAAATTCCAACTAATTCTACTGACAATACTACTCAAGTTTTTCAAAATTCAGTGGTAACAACTATTTTAACATTCCAGGATAAATCAGCAGGAATTCTACCACATATAATAAACAAAGTAAAACCTGTTTATATGAAAGTTTGTGAACAGGAATTACTGTGTAAGTGTTTACATGGAAAAACGCAAAATGTCAATGAGAGTTTCAATGGCATGTTAAAAAATTTTGTACCAAAAGAGCATTTCGTCGAGTTGCAAACATTTCATTTTGGTTCATTTATAACTGTACTTCAATTTAATGATGGTATAAAAGGCTTACTAGAAATCTTAAACAATTTAAAATTGAGTGCAGGGAATTATATAAGAATTAATAGTTCTAAAAGACATTCACTAGCTAATGCAAAAACTCAAAGAACTTTCTGTCCACCGAAAGAAAAAATGCGGACTTATTGAGGAAATAGAAGGTCTCACATATAGAGGGAAATTATAAAAAAATTCAATAACAGGAAAAATATTTTCCACCTAAAATTTGCCTTTAACTTCTATTTTCTCAAAATTTCAATTTTCATAAAAATTTTCCACCGTCAACATATCTCAAAAACAATTAGATTTGTTTGCATAAAAATTGCAGCGTGTGTTTCAAATTATATGAGCAATGAAAGGAACCAAAAGTTTTACATTTACAGGTGTTTTTAGAAAAATTAAGTCGTGAATTTAGCTTAAAAATGCATGTATACGTATATTTTTACTCATAATTTCTTTGCATCTGAATATTCTTCTTATATTTTGGTTCATTTCATTCATCAATATATTTTATAACTTGTGTGCAGAGAAAATTAGGATTGCTGCATTACAATTTGGTGTATAATATTAGCAATTTTAGTTAAATTTTCTTAGCAACGGAAATAATTCATTTATTTTAATAACTAAACACTTTACATAATACCTTATGTTTACTAGCAAAAAAAATCACATTTATTTACAAATCCAATTTTAGTCTGGGTTTTTTTTCTGTCTAGAATTTTCCAATACCCTTCATTAATTTTCTATTTCGGATGCAAGCTACATAATAGTAACATCAAATGTCAGATAAATGAAAAAAAAATATCACATTAGTGTTAGTATTAGGAATCAAATACCACTTTGGAGATTTAAGATTACCTATCGTAAATTGCACATAATTGCCTGTAAATTAAAAAAAAAGATTGACTTTTTTTGTTTTAGAGACTGTAAACCAATAATAGTATTCGGTTAAATGTGAGCTTAGAGCTTTTTTTCGTCTAGTGTTTCGTGAAAAAAGTTTTTAGATTAACTTTATATTTTGATTCCAGTTGCGTAATTCTACCCACATTCACATATGCAATCTTTTTCCAGGGACTTTCACCTACGCATTCACATGATTTATTTAAAGTTCATAGTAATGGTTTTTGATGAATAGAATTCTTAAACTCTCAAAATATTCTAAGCCTGGCTTATTAAATAGTATTTGAAAAAAAGATCATTTCTAAGAAAAGAGCGCAAAGTGCCTCTGCTGCTGTATCTTTAACCTTTAAAATATTTTGCAATCATCAATTGTTTGATGGATAAAATTAATTTGAATAAATTTACCTCTAGACTGTATGTTCAGACAAAGTAATTTTCCTTTTGTTTCTGTGAATTAAAGTATATACATTGATATATCATTTTATCGTGAATTTTATATCGTTATTTTAATTTCCATGAAGTTATAACTTATTATTTTTTTGCAATTAGTATAATGATTTTGGACAAATTTAATCTTTAAGTATAATACCATGTACCGTATTTAAAGCAATTTTCTTTTATATTTAAATTACATCTGCATCAAAAGGGAAAGAAAAAAAAATTTAATAAGTACAGAATGAGGAGAAATTGCATCTGATCAGTATGTAATATTTCACGATATGATTGAGAAAGAACGCACCAACTTATGCGGTTTCTTTTTGATATAATAACCGTTCAATACAAAGAGTCTTGAGAAATGTAATAATTCAAAACAAAATAAATTTGGTCAATCAATTAGCAGCTATTTGACCTGTTACCTACAAATGCATTACAAAATGAATCCGTTTTTCAATTTTGATTAACATACTTAACAAAATAGACAGAAATGTTTTTGATGTCTTTAAAATTTATTGAAAATATTGTTTAATATTTTTATTTCTTACCAATTCAATTCATTAAAAAGTATACAAAGTGCCTCGAAAATTAGCAGTAATACTCCATTAAGTTTGTATTTATCACTGCGTTTCTCTAATTAAATAAATAATAAGGATTTAAGAATACAAAATGAAAAGTTGATAAATGTTTAAATAGATCTTTTGCCAATAAATATTTGGAAATTCCTATATTGATATAATTATTCAGGAATTCCTGCACTGATATAATTATATTCGTAACTATTCCGATTCCTATTTTGGTAACTATAATGATTCCTATACTGACATAATTATGATCGATGCCTATACCGCAAATTATACTGATTCCTATACTGCAAATTATACTGATTTCTATAACTGACAATTATACTGATTCCTATACTCATATAATTATGATCAATTCCTCTACTAATAAATGTAGGTAGTAGTAAAATGGTAAAGTAATAAGTAAGGTAATAAAATTAAAGGTTTTTGTTACCATCCATTATTAGATTATTTGAACTAATAATAATGCAAAAAATAGTTAATACATTATCCTATATCAAATTATACTAATCTTTCTTTATATCACAGTAATTCTAAAAAAATCAATAATTTTATATCTGAAGTTAGAGAATTCTTCATGACCGAAAAAAAAAACTATGAAAATAAATCCACAGCAACATTTTTTTTTTCAAATTCCTATGGAGACTTACACACTCATGCATTCAATTTTCGTAGGGAAAGAGTCCTTTCTGCAAACATGATAAATTCTAAAAGACTGCAAGAGACAGCAAACATTTATTTGGAAAACGTGAGTAATGTCCATAAATAGAGCTACTTTCTCCAACCATTTATGTTTTGAGATATGGAGTCCATCAAGCCCTTGAAAACGTTGTGTGTCTTGATTTATTTTTTTAGTGGAATACTCTTACATAAAGCAGAAAAAAAAGCTTTAAATAAAATTAATTCTTTAGAAACCATAGCTTAAATTTCCAAAAAAAAAGATCCATGGTACATAAATGTATTTTTGTTTTATAAAACAATTTAAATTTCACGAGAACACTATTTTAACGCTTTATTTTCTGAATTATGTTGGCATCAATTTTTCAACTTCATTTTTGAATCAGTAGATAACTTTCCTTTCAGAAACCCATGAAAAAATTATAATTAACAGAAATATCTTAGTTATTAATTAAATATTTTTTGTATTCATATTGTTAGTATATATGAACATTTTGCTATTTGGGTTACATTATTCATTTTCTTTAGAATACAATCGACTAAAATAGTCTTATTACGAAATTATAAACTAGACTTAAATGGTCCTTTTAAGTACCATCAGAAAATAAAGGGTTAAAATAAATGAATTGTAGCATAACTTATAAATAAGAGTTAAATTAAAATTTGATGTCATAGGAAATCTATAGTATGCGAAAACAGCATTTTTAAATTACTTTGCAGTAATCAGCTCATTTCTTGAAAAATTCGAGTTAACTAAAACTAAATTTAATCATCCAGTATATTTTCTCAATATTTACATTAATTGATAATTAGTTATTCTATTTCCTGCTATTTAATTAACACGATTTATGCTTAATTATTATTTACTTATTATTAAAACCTTAAATATTTTAAAATTATTATATATTAGTTTACAAATAGCAGCTTATTCATATCCAAAAGAATCTCAGTCTATTGCAAATATTATACATAAATAAGATTTATCAGTTGGAGATTAAATAATAAATCATATCAAGTGAATAATTTTACAGAGATTAATATTTTTTGAATAAAATAATCTATTTTTAGAGCTATTTGAACAAATATTGAGAAACTACTTTGCTCCTCAGAAATGGGGGATACAGATTTAAATAAAATGTTTTCCAATAGAGATTATTTTATTCTAATATATATTAGTATATAGGCCTTATAGCCTTTCAATGCTTACATTATATAAGTACTGTCTTCGTTATTTAATAACCAAGCCATATTGAGCTAGTATTTACTAATGATTTTTTTCTCTCTTTGGTAGCTTCTTGTTTTGACGAGAATACTTTCAAATCTATGGCAATATAATTGCTTAAGTTTACCGTTTTGCATTTCTAATCAAAACAGATACTTCAGAATATTTTTGTTACAATTTAGATGAATAGGCATTTATCTATTTACTAAAATTGAAAAATAAGGAATTCATTTTTGTAGATATAATATTCTTACCTGGTCTAGCCAATTATGTTAAATTCAAATCTCGTGTTAAAATCGAAGTGAATCACTTATTGTTGATCAAAGTGACATAAAGCATCTGAAATTGATATTAGTCATTAGCTCAAATATTTGCAATAACCTTCATATAGATAATTTTCTTATAAAATGCTTATTTTTTGAATTTTTTATTGGATACAATTTTCTGCAACCAGAAAAAGTAACCAGACCTGTACGCAAGAAATTATTTGTTATTTAAAGTAAAAGTAATTATATATTAACTGCATAATATTCTAATAGTTTGAGAGTAGAATGCTGCTTAAGTGTATAATTAAAAGACAGAATTTATATATTTTTTACATGTATTTAGTGGTCAATTTCAGCCATTAGCTATCAAATCTTAGCCATTACATACACGTTATGTCTTAATAGTTAACTATATAATCATCACTCAGTTGTTTGAAATCAATAGATAGCCAATATAGATTCTCTTATGTATTAGACTCATATCATTGACTGATTGTACCATTTCACAATATCTATGTTTCATACCATGATGAGATGAATTCACAGAGTACACAATACTGTCAAGATTCTGGAACTGTTAAACACAGTTTTAAATTTTAGAAAATGTTTAGTCTAATAGTGATGTAAAATTTTAGTTGTTATTTTTTGTTGCAGCTAAGAAATGTTTCTCCAAACCTCGCAGACCATTCAACCATATCAATCCAATGATGAATTAAACATATCAACTCTTAAAATTGTATATTACACCATTTTACATATTAAAATATAACGGTTAAATATGAAGGAATGACAGTAAGTACATGTTCTTTAAGACTGGTCCTAGGTACTAATTAAGATATTTTACATAATACTCTCAGTCAATTTGAGTATCATAGATGCCTTCTATAACAACGTGGATTAAAGCAGCACTTGCTTCAGTTCATAAAAGTTTTAATCTAATTATTATGCCTCACAATAAACTATGATCACAACACCTGATATATCATCAACAATTAATGTCCTAATTTAAGGTTAAATTTCCTAATGTCGACGATTCTTCAACCCTCTAAATCTAATTAAAGCAGGATTTATCTTTGATTACAACCTGTGGGGATTTATGAATTGATTCCTCCACTAAAATATTCAGAGCTTCAAGAAACGCTAAGATATTTGTAAATAAAGCAAAAACATATTTATTTTATACAAAAAGAATAAAACAAAAAATGGCTTACAGAAGCAGTTGAAGTAGCTTTTTCAAACTTTGAAAGAAATTTTAAGTTCATGCGGGCAAGATTGCATAGTGGGTAGTGAAATAGAAGCAACCACAATCTAACTTCAAGGAATCAGAAATAATAATACCTCTGAGATTCTAACCCTTGAAGAAGATTTTAAAATGCGGTAATTAGTATTACTAGTTTCAGTTGATTCGCTGACAAAAATCAGCCTCTATCGTCGTTTCTCACTTTCAATTTTCAGACTCTTACCGTTTAAAATAATTTAATAGAAATTGTTAACGTCTCATCGTATGCCTGTTAATATTATCTTTTTACCGCATTATAGAGGGTTGAAATTCCAAATTTTTCTGATCTCCTTCCCTGTATACTCTAATTCCGCAAACTTCGGTACGATTTCTTAGCACCAGGATCTATTCCAAAGATGGAACAATGAGCTCTTTACCTAAGATGACACATAGTCACACGCTTTCATTGCCCAATTCAAGAAGATATTCTAGACAATAGATTGGAGCTAAAATAGTTAATAATGATTATGTCATCGGTTTTTCTAATGATTGAATAGTTTTTCCAAATAACTTAGAAAATGCATGAATTGAAATATTAAGCTCCTTTCCTCAATTTTCCTAGTGTACACACCCTACTAATCCGATCAACTCCTCTATTGCTCCAACTTTGCAAACTTCGATAAGATTTCCAAGAACGAGAACAATTCCAGTGAACCCAAGGCATGAAACAAGGTTTTTTTTCCCTAAGCAGATATAGAGACTCAATTTTTCACTGCCATTTCAAGAAGATTTTCATACTAAATACGAGCTAGAATAGTTAGTATTGATAAATACCAAATCTTCCTTACGATTGGTCAGCTTTTTCCAAACAACTTGGAAAGCACATGAATCACAATACCAGACTTCTTTCCTCAATTTCCTTTGTACACACTTCTTTATTGTAATTATTCTTTTAAAAATTCAATAAATTTATACTGTATGAACCTCATTCAGTCTTGTACAACTATTTTAAATAACAAAGACAGGACAAAAATTTATTCAAACTCAACATTACCACAATCCTTGAACAAATTCCAGGTCTCACTTCTTTATAATGGTAAATAAGATTTAATATTATAAAGAACATGTTAATTTATTATTAATTGTTAATTAAGCAACAACATGTTAATTTCTTATTAATTTTTAAATCATTTCTTATAAATGAATCAAAGAGTGTACCATCAAAGTCTTTTACTTTGTTTTAAGAAAAAGCACAAGATTCACACCATGAAATCATTATAATCTTATTCTTTGATAAAGGTGCCGTATGTAAGAGATAGGAGCGGGTGTACTCTAAAAATATATAGCGAAAAGATTAAATGCTTAGATTTCTTGATGAATGAATATCAAGACAAAAAAGGATGCATGCCAAAATATCTACTTTTCTGTCCTGAAACCGTAATTAGTAATTACCTTATCCTACTTTTAGTCTTTAAATTAATTTCTTCTGTAAAAGTTAAAAAAATCTAAAAATGATTAATAAATATATTAATAAGCCATTGGCAATTCGAAAAATTGCTTTTTGCGCATCATTTTTTTTCTGCCCTCAGAATAATCATGCATCAGTTGATTACAATCGGTAAACTTTCATGCAAGTCAATTAAAAACATTTTCGATTTCAAATTAACTTTCAACAATAGTTGGTCCAAGAAAAATACACCTAAAAACCATCTATTCTGGTATGTATCTGTAATGAGTTCCATTTCATAAATGAGTTACCAATAACATATTTCTTTTCATCTTAATTTTTTTCGACGTTATCAAAAATAACATCATCCTGTGCGATAAACTAATTTCGTTGAGATTTCATTTCGCAAACATAGATATAAAAAAATAAATAGTAAAAATATCATTAACATATGTTGCCATAATCCAGTCTATAGATTAGCTATTGATTAGGCCTCTCAGACGCAACTTAAACATAGTCGGGCCTTGAAAAAACAACCGCTAAGAACAATTAGTTTATGGAAGATCTCGTTAACTTATTTGCTTTACAAAACATTAAGTTTTCCACTCGAACGAAATCTAATTGATTTCAGCTCTGAAAATATCCCACTTGAAATTCTCAATCCCCGGGACCTTCTAATTAACTCAGTGAAAATCATTAATGATACTCGAATCTAGTAAACAACGGAAAAAAAAGTTTAATTTTTCGATGAAACTTCAACGAGTGTGCATTAAAATATCAATCCAATTAAATAAATTTATAAGAAAGAAAACTTCAAGATAGTATTTTATAGAAGTTTATAAATAGCATCTAATAAAAATAAAGACCCTTTATATGTTGAAATCTCGACATTTTCTTGAATACATTTTTGTATTTCTTAAAGAGGCAAATATTTTAATGAAAAGTAGCATTTTAAATAATTATTAAGTTTTTTTTAAAAAAAAATAGAAAATTCCTTCTGTTACGTCTTAATTTTCATATGATATTACTTTACGATAACTCTAGAAATCCATTTTATGGTTTTAACTATTTTTCCTATTTGATGCTTATATGGCGTTAGTTATTTTAATACTAAATTATTTTCTAGATTATTCACATATAAAAACATTTCTTAGGGCAAAAGCTTTTCAAAATTCATAAATCAATTCTATTTATATTTAATTCTCATATTAATTGCAATGCCATTTTATAACAAATCTTATGTTTGATTTTTTTGTCATGAGCATTATTTTAGATCCTGCATATAATTGACTGAAACTAGCAATTTTCTTTTCACAAATACGAACAAACTAAGAAATTAAATTCATGAAAGTTTATTTTTTGTGAATTAAAGAAAGAATATGTTAAATAATACACTGTTAACTAGGATTTTATTCTTGGATTTTCAATAAAGAATATTGTTACGAATTATCAACTGTAAAGTACGTTTATGTAGTGGGTGTTGGGCGTGAAGACACAATCAGCAGGCCTCATTAAAAACAATCAACGTTTATTTGTACGACACTTAAAGACGAATACACAAACTACAAATATATACAGCCAAGACGAACACAGTACAGCATAGAGAACAGGATTCGGATCACAGCAGCTGAGTTAGCACTCACTTGAACTCCACTGCAAGCTGGTTCTGCTGTTGGACTACTCCGCCGTTACTTCGCTATCAACTCGACGACTCGTTACTTGTCTTTGGCTCCAACTACGCTCACGGTTCGATTCAATTCACCGTTTAATACAATCCCCATTCAATTTTCACGCAGCACTCTGTAATTCAGCTTGAGGCTGCCAGCCTTTTATAACTCCCAGGAGGTGGGCCGAGAACCTTCTAGACCAATCAGAGCTATTTCTGTTGGATAGATCATAAAAATTCTCCAAGTATCTAATAATTTCTATTTTTTCGCCAAATTCATCGGCAATTCGCACTATGGTAACCAATTTTTTTATCAAGCTGAGAGATGACCTGCTTAACACGCAACAGAATATACTTTCTTACGATGATACAATTCGTACTGGGAAGCAAAATTAATGGACTGCAACAACATCTTGTATAAATAAAAAAAGTTATCTAAACTTCTTATTTACCCATTTGTTGTAAGAACCAATGCATTATAATATGTTTGAGAGTAAATTCCTTTACGTTGACTTTTCAAATTCTGCATAAGCATTCTAAAAATTAAAATATGCATGTACTTTAAAACTCGAATAATATTTATGAATTGTACAATTCATAAATATTAAGAAATGTAAAATAGAATAAAATGTGACTCAATAAAGATTGAAATATGAATTTCAAAGTATAATAACTAAACAAATAGCATTAAATGTTTATTTGAAAAAAAGAAGAGCCCCATCGGAATGGATCCAGAGTATTCCTTTAAAATTTATCTATCTGAAATACAAAAGTGAAAATCTTTTTATCAAATAGAAAGTTCTGTTTTATGAAATTTACAAGAGCTAAATTTCTCAAATTAGTTTTCACCTTTCAATTTCCATGCAGAGTATTTGTCCCAATTATCAAAAGACATCTGAATCTTTTTGAAGCATTATTCGCAAAGGAATGTCTTATATGGATTTGACACGAATTATCCTCAAAAGTTCTAAAGAATTCTTGATTTCTCAACTTTTAAATGCAGTTGGAATCTCAAAGAATTAAAAAAAAAATTAAACTGGAGATAATTTTACCTATTTGTATAACCTAATATAAAAATTATTAGGTTAAATTTCAAAGCAATTTATTAATTTGGTTAAAATTGTATTAAAAACTATCCATAATTTTTTCAAGGAGCAGGTTTCAAACTCTGCGAAATCATGATTTATGTACTTTTTTTGTCTCCTTTAAAGCAATAGTTATTGGTAAATTATCTATTAAAAGTTATCGACTAATATTCCAATCACTTTAAATAATAGTAATATAGCCTTATTAAAACATTTTAAGTTTAAATTGCATTATTGTAGCTTGGACAATTATACTATTATTGTAATTTATTGATGTATTATTGTAACTTTGAGGAGTTTTATATTTTCTTAATTAAAAGGGTAATAATTTTTTTGGGAAATCTTAATGAAGCTTGGGGTTTTTCTCTCAAATTAAATAACATAGTTTTGGGCTAGTAGCATTTGAAGAGACGATTGAAAGAAAAAAGCTAATAAGAACTTTGTTGTTGTTGTTACTTATGTCACTTGCCTATGGATACCCCCCCCCCCCCGTTGATACAGCAGCAGATTTAGGCCGAAAGAAGCGTCTCTTGTTTTTTTGAAGTAGCGTAAACTAGGGCCAAGAGTACAACTTGGCTACGCACTCACCACATTTGCTCACAGCTCCTTTTTATAGGGGGGGGGCACATTCACTTATCTCACAGATAGAAAACAGAAGAACAACCATGCCCAAACCGGGACTCACAGAGCACGAAAAAGACGCGCTACCTCTGTGCCAGAAAGCCGGCTAATAAGCACTTTATTTTTAGTATATAAAATTTTTTCAATGAATTTATTATTTAAGATGTAAGGACCAGATATGTCAATTCTGCGCCAAGAATATGGCAGAAACAAAACTTCATATCCGAATATCTATTCATTTTAACTTAAAATCACAGAGAAAAATTCGGATTAAATACCTTGTATTTATATTATTGTGAATGTGTTAACATTTTAGGAGAAAACAAATTTTAAAACCCATATATATATTTTTAAAAAAATTCGTTCCTATATTTTCTCTAATAAATAATGAGAAGTAACCATTTAATCATGGACTTGAAATTCAATAAGTAATGCTACTTTGAGAAGGTTAATTAGTTTTGCTGTTCATCATTAAATGGTGTTACATCTTCATTTCCTTAAATATCCATTTAGTATCCATGGTTAATTCACATAAGTACGAAGCTGACGTTGAAATTTCACCCTAAGCTCTAGAAATTTATTCGAATTAAAATGGTGTGACTGTATCGTGAAATGCATTAAGTATCCTCCCCACGCACCTTAATATCTTTAAGTAAATAAGCGAAGAGAATCCCAGCTTTCCATAGTTGTGCTCCAGATCACATTCAGATTTAAATAAATATTTATAAAGTGGGTAATTAGTTTGATACGAAGCGCTTGGGGGCAGTGACATATAGTGGCAGGTTACTAAGGGAGTAATACCCATAAATAAACGAAATCATTAACATTATACTTAAGACTGAACATAAAATGTTCCGAAATTCTATAATGAGTTCCTTATGTAATAACATAATGAAAAATAAATGTTAAATGTTTGGGGTAATTGCTCTAATTGTGTAGTAATTTCAATATCATTGAAATCTAAAGGGTCTTTATCTGAATAATAATAAATAAATGTCTGCCTCTTTCAGCCATGCTCAATTCGTCCATTAAAGATGAAAATACCTTGAAGCAATTTTAGATTGTTAGGAGTAAATGATAAATAAAAGTAATGGTATATGTATTTTGCCAAGTAGTTAATTTAGTATAATTCTAAATTTAGTTCAACAAATAGTAATGCTATCTTTGATGCATTTCATTTTATACCCGTTGAAATCAATTGATTATATTTAACCACTTCGCATACAATAACGAGTCCAACACGCGCATCGAATTACTGAATTTTTATTTTCAAGTCTGCAATTAAGCCAAAGAATTAAGTATTTAAATACGAAAAATTCAATATGAAACGATTTGGCATCCCAAATGCTCCATATATTATTTTTAAAAAAATCAAATTATCAATAAATTACCAAAATAGGATAAGTTATCTTATTAGAAAGTTAAATAAATTCGTATGTCGAGTGGTTGATAATATTATGATCTAAGAACATAGCGTTTCTGGCGATGAATCAATGCTCTTTATTTAATTTTTTCGAACCAAGTGAAATATCTGATTCATCAATGTTATAAAAAATTTTAATATCTAATTCTGTTAATAAATCAAAGATAATTAATCAATCGATTTAAAAGTATAACGCTTAATACTTGTTAAAAATAATTTACACAAGTATTAAGTATTTCTATAGTTTTCGATTTCATATATAAAGTTTATTAAAAAAGGACTCATTATTTATTTAACCCATAACTGGAGATGTGAATTTCCTCCCGCGACCAGAGACATAGAATCAAAATGACCCCGTTATTATTTTTCTTTTTTATTATTTTTAAACATCATTAGAACTGTTTCCGAAATTCATCCATTCTGGAAATCATGCAGTTACCAAAAATGTTAAGAATAAAAATGTTAAATGTTAAAATATTAAAAGTTAGAAACACGTTATAAGAAAAATAATTTTTTATGAGTATTTATTTCGTGTTTAGATACAATGGATTTACACTAATGTTAATAATTGTTAAAATTTAACAAGCAAAAATAAAGAATACAATATTTTAAAACATTATCTTAGGAATATTTATTTATTCTTTTTGAATTATTCAAATCAAAATCTAATAATCAAATCAGTTTAAAAAAGTATTAGGTCAATTATATTAAATAATATTATGATCTAAGAATTTCGCGTTTGTGTCGATGAGTCAATGCTCTTTTTATTTAACTTTTTCGCTTTAAGTGATGTAACTGATTCATTTATGATAAAAAAAAATATTTCCAATTTTGCTAGTAAATTAAAGATAATTAATCAATAGATTTAAAAGCATAAAGCTTAATACTTGTTAAAAATAATTTACGCAAGTGTTAAGCATTTCCATAGTTTTCGAGTTCATATAAGAAGTTTATTAGAAAGGACTCCTTATTTATTTAACCAATAACTGAAGATGTGAATTTCTTCACGCTACCAGAGACATTGAATCAAAAAAATGTCACCACATTATTTTTTTCTAACCTTTTTAATGCAACATTAGAATTGTTTCCGAAATTCATCCATTCTGGAAATCATGTAGTTACTAAAACTTTTAAGAATAATAACGTTAAATATTATAATATTAAAAGTTAGAAAGGCGTTATATGAAAAAACAATTTTAAATGAGCATTTATTTCGTTTCGATACTACGCTATTATACTAATGTTAATAATTGTTAAAATTTAACTAGCAAAAAAAGGAATACAATATTTTAAAATATTATCTTAAGAATATTTCTTGATTCTTTTTGAATTATTCAAATTTAATAATCAAATCAGTTTCAGAGGTATTGGGTCAATGACTCCATAAATAAAATCTTATGCTCACGCTTGGACAAAAGTTTACATGTTAGAATTTTTGCCAAAATACAGCTGAAAGAACAACTTGAAGGTACTGAAAAGATGACTGTATTCAATGATAAAATACCATGTGAAAATCAGTGCTAATGAACAATGTGGAGTAATATCAACTTCCCTCTCCAGTTACGGGTTAAGTGATTAAATAAATTCCAAGATAGATGTTTCAGAATAATAACTTGGATACATTTAGTTTTGAATTATTTTAGTTTTTCACATCCAAAAAATGATGGTGAGACAAATTAAACCAAGTTTAAAAGTCATATCGATACTCGTTTTCAACAATCACATCAGAGTACAATATATCTTTCTTCTAAATTTTTTTGTAGCTGTGTTGCATGAAAGGATTATTACTCAATAATAATTCAGATTCATCTTTTAATATCACCATTCTTTGCTTTAATAAGTTAATAGCGTTAGGTTACAAACAATATATCATTTTCTGTCCATTCTTTAATGTTTTATATTTTTGATTTTGCATCATGATCTTCTAAATTACATACTAAGAGATCTGCTACATTTACATCACATGCATTTACATAACATTATCTCTAGGGGAAACAGGAGATAGCTGTTAAATTTTTTACAATAATTTTCAAAGTATCTATTATAAACATCTTTACTAAATCCTCTTTAAGAATATTCTGATTATTGAATGTCCATAACCTTAATTAAAAAACGATTAGACTTAATTATAGATATATAAACAGCTTATATCTAGCATTTTTTTACTATTTCAAGATATATTGCTGAATAAAATATTGATAGATTCCTTAACCTCAATCACTACGCTAATATCTATAGCTAATTTAGATATATAGATTGCCAGCCAATGCTCTATCATTTTGACTCAAATATAATTTTAAAGTAATATTATGCAATTGAAATTACAGTTTCTTTTTGTCATAAGATAAATTTCTTCAAAGTTTACTTACAGTCTACATTACTCATCTCTACTTTAGACAATCATGTTAAGTTCGAGACATTTTCGGGAGATTTAATGAACTACTTGGACTAAAATTGTTCTTACCTCTGCGCATTACATTTAAAAAAATCATAACATTTCAGTTACATAACAATGATTTTCTTTAATACATGCCCTCATTAACATTGCATCAGTAAATATTTATGAACCGTTTCTTATCAAATCAAAAGAAAGTATTTCAAATTATGAATAATCAAAATTTAACAAATTAAAGATTAATTTATTCCAGAGTTGTGTATGATCAATTTAAAACATTCGGATTTAAATTATGAACAATTACAAAACTTCCTTATTAATTAATTGTGCTCGTAATATAAAGAAATTAACTTTCTTCGAAAAAAAGTGGTCCATTCGTTAAAGTCCATAACATTCCATTCGTTGGATTGGAGATTAGGCTATTTATTTTATAATGGTTTTCAAAAATTGGTACATAGAGGAAATGAGGTCCTCGACAGCATATTTAGATGTAGAAAAAAATTAAATTTGAAATAAAAATTCTCAAAATAGGTACAAAGGTTATGGATGGGAGACTGATTCAATAGCTTCGCTAATTAGATTGAATATGTAGCTATAGAATGAAGTGTATATTACCGAAGAAAGATATTTAGAATTTAAATTATTCAAAAGCAAAGAAAAATAGGAGTCGCTTCTATATCCTTTTCTTTCCACCCTAAAAATCACTTTGTGAAACTTTAAGATCAACTTATTTCAAGATTTACACCATACTGCTTTTCGAAAATAAATATTTGAATTACTTGATATTTTTTAAAATTACTTCTATAAAGCAGGATATGCTCCTACTTCTTAATTACATTACGTCTCAAGATTTTAATTCAGATTCCAACCGAATGGTTATAAATCATGAATTTTTATAAAATGGGAGCATTTCAGATAACCGTTTAGCGGATCTTTTATCAGGAACAATCTTTCTTAAATATTTGGAAAGTCAGGGCTAGATAACGCTTTTAGTTTTGAATTTCTGGGAAGCATAAAGACATCAAAATCTTGAAACCGAAGAATCTCTCGAAACGATAAACATAAAAGAGGCCGAACCATAAAAGGTGTAATTGGACGTTAATGAAACACTCGGTGGTGACGAGTGGAGTTTTAAGATTCCGTGCTGCAATTTCTCTCCGTTCTTTCCTCAAGTGGTTATCGATTAAGAAAAGAAACATTGTTGAGTGGGTTGATGAGATTTTAATGAAGTGAAAATGGGCTTCTGGCAGTTTGCTTTCTGCGAATGACTGGGTATTTCCTTTTGCTATAATTAGTTCTTTTGTCTTGAGATTAAACATGAGCAAAGGGTTTTTGCAATCATCAAACGAGCTTAGAGTTTGAGATCGTTAATTTTTAGGGGAGGTTTGTTGTTTATAACTTGCCTTAAAAGTGAGATTGTGAAAGAGCTCTTTTCATTTAATCAAATACATCATTAATTTGCCACTGATTGCACATTAAGCGGAGAGCTTCAGCGAAACGCAGGAAGTGAAAGACGATGCTTCACAATTGAAATTTTACATCCTGTAGGTATAAAATGTAGCTTTCAAGTGAAAAATGGTCGATTCAAGTTTTCTTTATTCCACCCGATCTTTCGAAAAAGGTTTTAAAATTTAAAGAAATGCATTTAATTAGGTTATCCATTAAACATACTTTACAATAAGGAACATAAGGAAATTTATTGACACAATTTTCTGAGATTAAAGGTATCATTTACGTATATGTCGTAAAATCTTATATTTGCCTACAAGAGACAAATAAATTTGAGAATAAAAATTAAGGAACAGATTGTTTACAATTCTCTTTGTATAATTTTGCACAGTAGAACCTGATGTCTTTTAATCTTGAAGAAAGGCACTGAAATGTTATTTCTATATTCTCCATATCATTTTTATGCTTGTAAAATACTATGCAGACAAAATATATTAAATATTTTAATCTCAATTAGGTGATAGCGCTCAGATCCGTACTGTTTATAAACATTTTTCAATTGGATAGTGAGAAAGGAAATAGTTTAAAATCAAGAAATTTCAATTTTAAATCAAAATAATCGAAAAATGGGAAGTTATGGGAAATGAAAATGTTAAAAAAATCCTTCATAAGTAGAATCCATTAAGAATGAAAGGGATAAAATAGCAAAATCCTTTTATGTACGGAGATAAGTTTCCTAACTTTTGGAGCATCATCCGTTTTTATCGCTTATTAATTTCGCCGCTTTGAAGTATCGATAACTACAAAGAGTGCTCTATCATTATCCTTCAAATATAACTTAAAATGTAACAGCTTTGATGTAGATTCCCATTGGTGGTATTAGGTGCCTTAGAGTGTTAAATTTTCTGGGTTATATAATGATCTAATGTTAAAAAAAATCGTTAATATAACATAACTCAGAGGTTGTTTGCATCAATGCCCTGCCTTTTAAAGTGATGTCAGGTAATTTTTGTGATAGAGTGTATCTCGCAAGGGTTAATTAACACGACTAAGATATTCTTATTAATACTCTCCGTCTTCAACCAATTATTTCCGTATTATAGAACTAGGTTGGATAATCATGATTAAATGCATTTTATAAAACAGAGAAAAATAAATAAATTTGATTTGATGCTTTAAATTGAAATACTTACAGTTATTTATTTTTTGCAGAATAACATTCAAAGATGCATATCTTTGTGGTTCCAAAAATATTAAATTTGAGAAATTAATTAATCAAATTTTAGTCAATATTTAAAAATAAATGTTAGCAGTCCATGTAATTTGAAATAATTAAAATTAACGTTTAGGATTGATTCTTGAAAGTAACTGATTGTAGTGACCAGATGGTGTAATCAAGTCATCTATTCAAATTTAAATTTTATTATTTCACTTAATTGAATAAATTAATAGTATGAAGTTTGCCTCTAGATTAAATGTATATAGATGTAGAAATTGATACACTGGATATTATTTCTTGTCGATAATCATCAAGAAGAATTATAAGGTCTACTTATTTCTATGTGTTCTTCAAGCAAACAAATTACAGTTGAATTGTGATAAAAGTAACACTATAATGAAACATTTTTTACCAATTGCAATTGATTGAGAAAGTTTTAAGTTTATTTTATGATATATTGCGTATTGAATGCAGTATGGAAAAAGTATGTTCGGTCCAATTTAGGATTTTATTTGCTGATATAACACATAATGCTTCAACAGAGAAAGTAAAGGTGATTAATAAAAACAAATTTTTTTTAAAAAAAATAAATACATCTTAGTACTTTTTAATACCTTTCTTTATTTTCATAATTTCAAAAATTAAATGTAATTTCAGTTAATAGATGCATGAAATAGTTTTAGAAAGATGTTTATCAAAATGATTTAATAAGCATAATCACAATTAGCATTGGTATTACAAAAAGAAAAAAACTTATACCCATATGCCATATTGACATTAAGCAAAACTTATTACTTTAAACACTGAGATCATTCCCACTGTAGAATAAGGCATGAAAAAAGGCAAAGAAAATGGCAAGAATAAAGTACGGCAAGAAAAAAAAAACAATAAAACATATGGTTATTAGAAATCTCAATTCATCTCATGGGATGTGCACCCTTGCCCTAAAAATGGATTACTAAATGGTATTTTGCAATGTTCAAGAGCAAAATATCAAGAAACAATGCTAAATGTCCAAATGATGTAACCAGCTAACGATTATAAGCATGATATATTTTTCATCAATTTCATTAAAATACCAGAGGGAAAACATAGAAAAAGAGTGATACACAGTAGTGGATAAGAAGGTTTTAAGGAATACAAAGATTTTTTCAGATGATATTCATTAGTCGGTGAGCAACACATGAATTAATCTCACAGACACCAAAACAAACAATTTAGCAAGGTTATTTACATGGCGGTTTTTTTTTACCATGATCAACAATGGTTAAAAGACATCAGCATAAAATTTGTAAAGTGGATGATCTTTCATTCATATCAGCAAATGAGAAGCCAACATCGATTGTAATTCTGATAAATAGGAGCAAAGATTATAAAAAAATCCCCAGCAAACCGATTTATATTGACGTAATGTAAACTTGCTGGGTAATATCAGTAAAGGATACATTAGGTTTTACCAATTATAGAAATCCTAACTGGATTATGTGTGTTTTAGATAAAGTTATTGTAATAAGATGTATCACGTAATAGACTGATTAAGCCTCTTAATCCGTAGCATCTCATTCCTCTAGAAAAAAATGCATGTTTACATATATGCACACAATTTAAAAAAAAATCTATTTTCCTTGAAAATCTATTACCATACAAAACATATTTGTGACAAAATCCATATTTCTAGTCAAATGATTTGTTTGAAAGAAAGCTAACACGCGAACATGGACATACACATATTGGCACTCACATTCACATATATAGACACAAACATACACGCAACTATACACATATAGCGGCTCGCACGTACACACAAGCATAGAGGCGCGCACATACATGCATACACACACACAAATACGCATAGAGGCGCGCACATACGCATCACACACGCACGCACACATCACGCACACGCACACGCACACACACACATCACACACGCACGCACACACGCATACGCACACGCACGCACACACGCATACGCACACGCACACGCACACGCACATATATATATATATATATATATATAGAGAGAGAGAGAGAGAGAGAGAGAGAGAGAGAGAGAGAGAGAGAGAGAGACGCGCACACACACATGCATACACAAACATTTATAGAGAGAGACGCGCACATACAAACACATACATGCATACACTCAAACTTATATATAAATGCGCACACACATACTTATATATAAACACGTGCACGCACACACACACAAATGTTAACTCAAGCGATATAAAAGAAAAAAAATATGTTTTTTACAAAAATTAAAGTAATAATTATTATAATATACATTGAAACCGAACAAACTTTTCAGATGCAAAATTTAAAGTATTACTTGAATAATTGTTTTATTTCCAGAGAAATGAATTTATCAGAGAAAAAAGTATCTTGAGACAAGACTTTTAAATATTTAAGCAATAATCTAATTTATAAGGTTTAAAGAGAATGGTATGACTTCAAAGTTCTACAGGGGAAAAATATAAATATTTGTAAAATTATTTAAATGAAAATCAATAATTATCTGATTTTTGACAGATGTATTTCTTTCTCGAAGTACTTTACTATACCTTAGATAAAATAAGGAGTACAATTTTCCGAAAACAGAGTTTTGTATCATCACTCAGTGTTTTAAAATTGCTTTGATTTTAACAATAAATAGTACAAACTCCGATTTTCCCTTTTCGTTTGTCCTTTAAAATACAATATCATATAAAATCTACAAAATGGACCGGAAATCTATGATTTTGTTATTGAATAAATTGAATTGAAACATTAAAAGTTTATATTTGCAAAAAATATTAGACATTAAAGGCAGAAAAAATTAAAATAAAAATATCGAAAATGATAGGAACAATGCCTGAAATGTAATTGAATATCAGTGCTTAATCAAATTATTCTAATGAATATAAAGGCAAAAAGCTATTTCGATGGTCATATTGTATATTCAATTATATTGATTAAAGTTAATTTGAAACAGTTGAGAAACATACTTGAGGCATACAATAAAATTTGCCTTGGACTGAGCTAAATGATAGAAAAATTGAAAATATTTTCCTAGTTTGAATTTAAAAAAATGTTTGTAACAATGCTTTAAAAACAGTTCGTATCAATGTCTTTATTTGAACACCACTGTTAAATTAAAAGAAACGTATCATAGGAGTTTTTATAACAGAAAAGCAATTTTTTTAACAAGTACATAATATTTTGTGACTAAAATTTTTCTGACAAAAATGAGTACAAATTTTTTTTTTCAGGGGGAAAAAATTAAACGTTACCTTTAAGGAAACTGATTAATTAGCAAAGTATTTCTTACTTAAGGTATTACTTATGTTTCGGAAAGAAACTAAATAATGATCCTAAAAGATTGTCCGGAACGAGATTCTCTCAACAAATTAATAATCGAGAGAGTTTAGATATAGTTCGCAACAAATCAGAAACACCCTCTAGTTATAACTAGACAGAACTTATTAGTTATGAAGTAATGGTATTTTCATTATTCTGGAAGATCTATTATTTTGCTTCTGCCTTAGGGCATTGCTACTGATAAGAGACGTTTAGAGCACTATTTTATCATTAATGATTTAATATTAGAATTTATCTTCTGACAATAATTTTTTTTAGCTTTATCATATAAATTTAACGACTTATTCTTGTAAGTATAGAAATTTATTTCGTGTATCTCAGAAACGGCTCTAACGACTTTGATCAAATTTTATAATTAGATAAGGTTTTGCGGTAAAAGAGATTGCCGCGCCAATGAGGCCAAGTCGCCAATAAAGATGGGGACAAAGTAAACAAACACTTTTGTGGAATAGTTACAATTACCACTTTTTGCAATATAATTATGACTTTTTTGCCGATAAGTATTGATTTTTTCAGACCGGCTGCACTGGTCTTTTGGGCGTAGAATAACAGTTAGAGCATGCGATGCCTCCAGCATTTGTTGAAGGAACAAGGCAGAATTTTTTAAATTAAAAATAAACATCCTACAGCTTTGCTAGCAGTCGGAACGGGAACCTAGTAGCTTCTCTAATACATTGAACATAAGGACTGTGTGGATAATAGAAACAGTGCATAATCAAAAGAAGAGGAAGAAGTAATCAAACCATTTTCCATA
>JAOUZG010008087.1:3689688-3705240 GCA_026289955.1 Argiope argentata | reverse complement strand
TAATAATAAAGAGTAAAATTAAAATATTCAATCGATGTTTTTAATTTAACATTTTTCTTAAAATAGTTGTAGTTCATGTTCAAGTCAACCACCGTTAAAAGTAGTAAGTAAACAAAACAGCATTAGGGTTGTCAGAAGAGCGTCCGTTGGGTTGCCATATTGGCGACAAACTCAGGGGCACATTAATCGTCACTTGAACCGGTTTTGCTTTTTATTTATTTAGATGCCTTTCTTGAAAGAAACAGGATTTTATAGACATACCAATTTTTTAATTAACTAATAGAGCCCTTTTCTTGTTGCTTTCAGTGTAGCAATGTCATATCACGTTAAGTGTTATGGTACTTGACTTATAATATAGGATGTTAACCTTTTGGGTAATAAGATATCACTCGAAAACGAATACATTCGGCTCACCACTAGTATCACCAATGCAATTATTGAGTTAACTAATCAGCATATTGTAAAAGTGACGTACCAAATTTAGACATTAAATAAATGTTGAATATACTTTTCTTTGATTAGAATAAGAACCACATACGATTTACTATAAGGCCTATTTGTAGAATACCTGTACACTTTTTAATGCATATTGAACCTTTAAGAAAATGATTTAATTTTAATGTACCCAACCAAGGTTCATCTCAAGAAAAATTTCCCACCCAAGATTCAATGTGGGAAAACTTAGCGTAAATTCAAAAATATAAAAAACTGTTTACAAATAAACAATCATTATATTCAATTAAAAGTAATCATTTCCAGAACCAAAACTAATTAACGACACATTCTATTAAGAGATCACTAATACTCATACATATAAAACACAAATGAACTTAACCAAAAATATAAATAAATATTTAATCAAATTCAAAAAGGAAGCTAAAAAGAAAGAAATGATGTAATCAGTCTGAAAACCTTTTCAAGGCTAAACCTCTGACTGAGATTCTAATCAGCGATTTTTTGTGAAGGTCCGCCTTTCCTCCAAAATATTAACCCCCCTTCTGTCCCAAAAGTGCCTCAAAAATGAGGTTTTAAAGATAAATTTTAGTATCATAAAATATTATACGATTATAAGAAAAATATCATTTCAAAAAAGTTTAAGCGAAACAACGGCAAATTGAATTAAACCGAACTAGAGAACGATAATTTCATCATAAAACATAATAAATAAATAAAATATAAAAACAAGGGACATACCAGTTGAAAGTAAAGATTCCAAAAACACCGTGAAAAAAAACATAATAAAACAGGCCAACTGCGTTAAGCTAAATTCAAACTTGCCGCCATTAAAGCTCCATATGTCTATAAAACTTCGTCATCATAAGCAATAAATTGAACGAGAGCCATCTAGTGAGTTAGAAAATAAAAATAAATAAATTAGAAAGCACATATTTATTGTAAAAGAAATGGAATATGTTTATTATAAATAACAATAAATTAATGAATATAACTCTAATTCGGCATACATTTTAAATAGTAATGGGGAAAAGGAATTCAATAAAAGAGTAATTGCTCTCGCTTAAAAAAAATATAAGATTAAGAATTGCTCATGAAACTATCCTTATTTATTCCCAATGGTAAAATTTCATTAAATAAACTATAAAAAGACATTTCTTTAAGTACTTAAAAATTATGCAAAATAAAATTAAGATGAGTATGACTTTATAATCAATAGTGACAAAGGTATTCTAGATTTTCTAGAATGTAACAATATTAATAGAGTTAAGATTTATGATTTTGAGAATTCATACTCAAACCAACCGCATTAAAAATTAATAGATGTCTGTATTTTTATATATGAAGCCGATTTAAATAGATATATTATAATAAAAAAGTAACTGTCTTGAATTGTGTAAATTTAATACTTACGAAAATTATGTTTAAAACAGTATTTATGTTTTATAAACAAGTAAAGGGAATACCGGCTTTCTGACACAGAGGTAGAGTGTCTTCCTCGTGTTCTGGGAGTCCCGGGTTCGAGTCGCGATTCGGGCATGGGTGTTCTTCTGTGTTCTATCTGTGAGAATGCCCCCCCCCCCTGTAAAAAGGGGCCTTGCAAGCGTGCGAATTTCCTCCTCATATGAGCTAGAAGTCAGACTTCTGCCCTCGGTGCTCAGGGGTCCATACCCTCAGAAGCTACAACACCCCTCTTTCCGTGGTAAAAAGTGGACACGACATCATCATCAAGTAAAGGACATTCCAATAGGAATAGCTTTTTCAAGCATTTAGCCAATATTTTTCTGCATTACTATGAAAAAAATAATTAACACACAATTTAATAACGGTTGGTCATATATTAAATACTTCTTTTTATGAAACATAAATAATGCTGATTTTATTGATAGTTTTCTAAAAAATGTAAATTTAACAGAACAGAACTAAAATCAATACAAAGCTACCAATTGGATCTAAACAAAGAAATTTCTAATGGAAAAAAATGTTAGCATTTATTTACTATAAAAGGGGTGAGATTAACTTCAAAGTAATTAAATTTAGAATTTACCATCCTAATTTAAACTAACAAGTTTTTTTCACAATTTAATATGATTTTTTAAAAATATTAACAGAATTTTTACATAGAAGCACCAAATAATCTCTAAAAATTTAACTTTCAAGGATATTCTCAAAAACTTTTGCAATATAGAAATTTTATTAAGTAAAGGTTGATCCATGTTTTAACATTCTTTTATATTTTTTAATTAAATATATATTTTCTAATTAATTCCGTATGGTCTGTTTACCTCAATAGATGGCTCTAAGATCGTTAAATTTATTTCTTATGTTAACGATTCATTTGGCGAAGAATTATTGGCGATTTATTTATTCAGCTTTAAACGCGGTAAATCTGAATGTAGTTTAACAAGATGGTCAGCACTGCTAGGTTTAATTTTTTCACAAAGTGTTTGGAATTTCTACTTTCAACTGGTATGATCCTTGTTTTTTATTTATTTTAATGATAATTTTTAGTTTCATGATAAAATTGTTTTTTTGCAGTTTGGTTTGATACAATTTTCTGTAATTTTGCTTAGATTCATAATTCTTGAAGTAATATTTTGCTTTTTATTGCGTTATTGATTGTCTTTTATTTTTTGATACTAAAACTTATCTTTAAAACCTCACTTTTGGGGGATTTTTAGTCCATGAGCGGCCAATAATTTGCACGATAATCTGATCCCGAATTCAAACATCCCTAATTTGAATACCAGCCTGAGGGTGACTCTCGAAAAAGATTGCAGCTTGGGTTTATAACTTGTTTCTTTTAGTTTCCATTTTTGTATTTAACTGGATATTCATTTCTAATTAGCGGAAAAATATAAGTATAAATTAATATATGACATGTTAAACTAATTGCATTCGTAATTTTTTTATTGATGATTACGTTCATATGTATGTTCAGGTATTCGTATCTAAATATTTTCTCCTAAGAAACACAATTTTACACACATACACACAAAAAAAAGATAAAAAAAACCTTTTAAATAAGATCGACGATGTATTTCTGAATTAAATAAAAGTTGCAATTTAACATATTTTTTGAAAAACCTTAATTTTATATTAAAAAAATAAAAGAAACATCATTTAATTATTTAAATTTATTTTTAAATCAAATGAAAACTGCTTTTGAAAAGTTAGTTGAATTAGTATTTTTTTTAATTTAATGGATTTGGTTTACTTTACAATCTGATACATATTATCCTAAATATTGCAGAATCTGTAACTCGAAAATTCTTTTAATTTCAGTACCAGCTAATTAATTTTAAAAAAATCAAATTACTTATTTCTATCAATTAATGAGAAAAGTAAAACAATACTTTTTCATCAAATATACGAAAACATAACAAATTTTAAAATTCTAAGAAATCAGAAATTGATTTAAAAAATCTATGCTACGCTATAAACGCTGATTCTTAATTGATTTTAAGTGGTACATTTTTAATATTCGGCAAGCCCCAATAAAGTTCCAAATTTTGTAGGATAACCGTAATAATATTATTGGAAGCAAAAATTCAAGTAATCTTTAAGGGGACTCGGTACCAAAAATTTTTTTTCCACAATTTTTAGTAAAATTATTAACTTTTGTGATAGATAGATGTCAATCGTATATAAAACGGAATTTCAAAAATATTTTTCAAATTCAAAAGTTACAAATTTAAATATTTTAATTTTTTTAAAAAAAATTGAGCATTTTTTAAAAATTATTCTTTTTCTGCAATTTTCAAAATATTTTCCTCAAATTTTTTTGAGGGGGACCTTACAATGTATGTAACAAAAATAGGGATCCGTTTTTTGATATCTGTATTAGTTTGTAAGAAAAAAATGTTTTACAAAATTTGGTGAAATTTTTTGGAAAATATAAGATTTTTTCACTTTGAACATTTTTAGAAAAAAATCTAATCAAAATTTTAACAAATCGATCCCTAATTCCATTAGGCATACATTTAAGCGTGAGCAGAAAAAAAATCATGCAATTACAAGGAAATGTAATTGACTTTTAGCATTTTGTAGCAGACAAAATTTTGAAAAAAGGGAAACTGAGAAAAACAGCTTTTAAGTTTTCAACACAATAAAATTATTATAGAAACAGCTCATATGAAGTTAGATTTTTTCAGAACAATTATATGTCATTTGTAAGTGTTATGATACCAATTTTATTAATATACATTATTATCATATTTATTAATGACCATTACCATATATAGGAATTATCAAAAAAAATTAAGGAAAAAATTATAAAATTATCATTTTTTTTTAATTCAATAAATTTTTTAGTAAAAACATTTATAAAATGGTCTGCAATTATGTTTATTATATAAGCAATACTATACAGTAACAATTCAAAGCCATTTAATTAAAATTTAAATGAATTCAGCCATTTTGAAGTAGGTAAATTTTCTAGACAATGCATGCCATGAAAAAAAACATATGTACAAAAATTTTCACTATGAAATAGTTTATATAAATACATAATATTTTAATTAATATATTATCATTCAAACATAATTCTATAAAACGTTTGTGTTAATCTGAGACATATAGATGAAATAATGAAATCATAATTAACATAAGCAGTAGCGACATATTTGAAAATGACCCAAAAAGTGTACAAAAAATTTATATTGCAAGGTAATATGGTGTATTATTATTCATAGCAAGGGAATGGGATTTCCTTTTAATGCGAGACATTTTTGAAACCAATTAAAAAGCAGATAAGCAATAAATAAAGTAGTCTTGAAAAAGACAGTTTTGCTTTCAAAGTGATTATAATATAACCAAAGGTAAATTCAATCAAAAACCTCAACGAAAGTAGTAAAATTATAAATAAACAAGGATTTACTGTTACTGTTTCAAACTTTGCCTCTTTTTATTTCATGGAAAAAAAAGAGAGGCTTGGCTTGGCTACTCGCACATGAAATATGTCGGATGTGAACACAGGAATTGGGCATGCCAGCTGATATCGCGCTAGACAAAATAGTTCCATATCTCATTAAATACTTGTCGGATTGTTTTAAAATTTTCAGAATAACAAAGTCAAAGGTCCAAGGATCTTTTTCACTAAAAATAAGAAAATCGACATTTCCATCGATTTTCCGAAATTTTGAGGTACCGAGTCCCCTTAAATATAAGAATGCACAAGGCTGTATTGTTTTTTGATGCGAAAATCATACTATTTCTTATGTTATGCTTCAGACAAAGTCTGATCCGCTCTTGATGCAAGAATCAAATTATCGCATCACAAAATTTTGAGTTAAAAAATGGAATCGTTTAAAAATAATACGCAGTTCACACGGTTCATGTTTTTGATAACTGAGTCGGTAGTAAACAGAAGATGTCATATAGTTAGATAAAAGAAACGCAAAATGGCCATGAAATCAATACAATGTAATTTAGAAACAATTTTCGCATGCAGTATTTTTGTGACCGGTAATAATTTTTGTACCTACTTTCGGAGTGCGTCATATCTAGACTCTCTGACCCACCAAGAAGGCACACGGATTTAAACCATTAAACTGGATTACCGGACTACCACAGCAGCAACACTGACGAGAAATGTGATTGATTTCTAATGGCCATCACCGGCCACGGTACAACCCTCCCCTAGGAAGTACGTCCCATCATCGATGGGAGGAGTCTAACCACCACCTATTAGTGTATCCTCAAGGGTGGCGAGATCCAACCACCATTCCGGAAGCATCTCGTCCTCATTTCGAGGCGCCCTCCTGAGGAAAATACTTTCAGAGTAAACCGAACTATTTAAAGTATTAAAATAAAAAAAGAATAAAAAAACCAAGAACATATAAATATGATTGTTATGGAAAGAATCGAACAATCAAAGCTAGATTAATTGGTTTGCAATAACCTTTCAGAAATGAACTTTCGAATATGAAAACAGTACAAACAGTTTGAAATATATCAATGTTCTGTAGTCTTTTTAAAGAGGAACATAAATATGTATTTACGTCTACTGAAAAAATATATATATTTATTTCAATTTTCTTAAATTCAAACTTCTTGTATTTGTTCGGCAAAAATAAATTTCAATCGCTATGCTATGGAATAAAACCTCACTTATTATTCAACGAAACGAATCTTTTATGCATAGCTTTGCAGTAGATTCTGTTTCCATTATTTTCAACAATATCTGCAGAAAATAATAGTAGTTAATTAATAATATATATTTGAGGGAAGCTAAGATTATTTGATGAAACGCTGAAACTTTTCTAATTCTCCGCAAGTTAATAAAAAATATAGAAAGATATCATCAATTAATTCATTAGATCATTAGATCATTAATTATTATTTAAAATAAAATAAATTATATAAAGATTAAATAAAAAACATTTTCCTTTTTTACCAATCTTTTAAAAGAAAATCATTCATCTTATAATTGTCAATATATCCGTTTTCCCCGCCATCAGGAATTTGAAACCAAATACAGTAAACAGAATCTAGATTTTTTCCTTCTCTCAAAGATCGGAAGAAAAAATTTTAAAAAGTGCTTAGCGATACATATTTTGTTGTGTTAACATTTGACACTCAGAAGACAAAATATTAATAGTACAATTTGCATATTCTGTTTGGCAGCAGATATATTGGGAACAAATAACACCGACAGTAAAATGTTAACGCAAAGGGAAAATAAGGCTGCACAAAAAAAGTAAGAAAAATATCCACGTCAATGCGTAAGCGTACGATTTTATGATTCGGGATATTTTTCTTATTTCTTTCTTGTTTTTTTTTTCATTGGACTCAGAGGGAACAATAAAAAAAGTCAAACTCCGGAAACATGATGATTATGTATTTATATATTCCATTTCGAACGTCGCCTTTCGAAAACGTTATCTGTTAAAAACACAACAAATCGGTTGGTGGAAGAATTCTCGCAACAATGCCCTCTGGGCAACCATGCACCACACTGGGTTGTTATTGCTGTTACTTAAAAATGATATAACAGATGTTCCAATTTGAATATTTTCATCACAAAATGCGGTTTAGAAGTGTTTATTCCTTATTTTTGTTTTCGATTTAAGTAAGATGGATTTGATATGTTTTTTCTTGATGGAATATTCTATTTCATTCGGTTGGATTTTAAACGATGCTGTTAAACAAGAGTTATATTTATTTTTTTCTCTTTTTGACCTTATAGCTTAAAAGCTTTGAGAATATTTAAGTTCCCGAGAGGTAGGTACATTTCTTTGTGTTATTTAAATCTTGATCGGGTATATGATTTGAATATGAAATAGGTTTTTTTTTGTATACGTTTAACTATTGTATTAAATAGGAGAAAATTTCTTAATGATTATTATAGTTAACTAACGATTTATTAATATTTTATTTAGTTTTAGTATTTATAACATGAAAATTAAAAACATAATCATTTTAAGTATGATTAAATATTACTTAAATAAACAATCTATTAACCGTAGATTGTATTGGAATCCGGAGTAAACCCATTCAAAAATTTGGTGCTTTTTTAAATGAATTATTCATTATTAGTTTACTAATAACTATTAAAGTCGAAACCTGCTTGTGTAGAGATAGTCTTGATGAATAATTTATGTCTCGTAAATAGAAGTGTTTCTTTCTTGTATTCCACAATTATGAATAGCCACTCAAGGGTGTATGTTTTTTTTACAAATTACAGTCAGTATATTTAAAATCTGACTATAAAGAATACTTGAAACAAATTTGCTGTTCACTTTAGAGGAAAATGCCCATTTCATTCCAGACACCAGATACACTTAAAGCCCGTCATACCTCTCCGCAATGTAATTATGGATATTTAGTTCTGAAAATCTTATTTCAAAATGTAATTTGAATACCAAATGATTTAATGTAATATTGAATGCTATGAGTAAACTGTTGTTAATGTATTAACTGAATAATTGCGATTAAAGTAAGTCAATTAATAAAAATAAATATAGATGTTTATATTAAAAGTAATCCATAACTCATTTTTAATTAGGACATAGAAAGCCATATACTGGTTGTTGGAAAAATAATTTAAATAATAATTAAATGTTGTTAATTTTATGTTGTCTGAATTAACAAATTTATAATAGAAAAAGTACAAATTCTATTTTTTATGCAGCTTTCTAATCATATTAGTTATATTTATTTAAAATGCTGTAGTTTTTTTTTAAGAGTTAGCCTTTTAGTATTCTAAATTAATAATGTTCAATTTTTTTTTTGGGGGGGGGGGTACTTATGTATTATAACGTCTTCACCGACGATCGCCAATGATTTAGTAACTTTTTGAAGACGGTTTTAAATTTGGCGATAAAAACCATATACTAGCGACGGATTAATTTGGCGACATAGAAAGCCATATACTAGTTGTTGGGAAAATAATTTAAATGATAATTACATGCTGTTAATTTTATGTTGTCTGAATTAACAAATGTATTACAGAAAAAGGACAAATTCTATTTTTTATGCAGCATTCTAATCCTATTAGTTATATTTATTTAAAACGCTGTAGTTTTTTTTTTTAAAAAAAGAGTTAATCCTTTAGCATTCTAAACCTATAATGTTCAACTTCTTTTGGATATTTACGTATCATACCAACTTCGCCAACGATTCCCAATGATTTAGTAACTTTTTGGCGATAAAGATCACCGGATTACACCATTGCCGAATTGCCATAATTGGTGGTTTAGCAACTCATTGGCGATGACTTCAAATTTGGCGATAAAGTTGGACGGTATAATACGTAAGAACCCCTTTTTTGTGATAGAAATAGATTCCAATCAATGACACTTCTCCTCATATTCACTTCAAGGTGACGCCATGCATATAATTAAAAGAACCCTCAAATTTAATTGAAAGATTATGCCACGCATATAGCATAACATTTAAATTAAAATGAATAAATTAAATGACAATCATAATTTAAAAATATCGAAATACAAGGTGTGTTTGAAAAGTTCAGTGTTTAGATGGATATCTCAAAAGTAACGCGAGTAAAAAATGCGCCCACGCGCATGCGCAGGAAGAGATCTATGGAGATACGCAACGTAGCAAGTAGTGCAATAAATCGACGCATATTAGTCTGTTACGGCCAGTCGAATTGTGTGTGGATGAAAACTCAGGCCAAACTGAAATGGAGCAACGGATTAACATGAAATTCTGTTACAAACTTTGAAAAACAACCACAGAAACGTACGAAATGTTTGTGTAGATGTACGGAACAGACTCCGTGAACAGAAAATGTGTTCTCGACTGATTCAAACGTTTTCGGGAGGGAAAGGAAACCATTGAATATAAGCCTCGTTTGGGTCGACATGCTACAGATGAAACAGTCAACAACATCGGGAGAGGGTGACATATGTTGTTGCAAAATACCAGATTGTCTCTAAAATAGACATCGGAGGAATTGGGGATTAGAAAGAACAGTATTAACATCATCAGTCACAAAGATTTGGGTAAATGCAAAATCTGTTGACCGACGAGTCATTGACGCACTCATTGATCGATGAGCAGAAGGAAAATTCTATGCAAACAGCTGGAGATTTCATCCACACTTGTGACCAAGATTCATCCTTTCTGCAAGCCATCGTCATTAGAGATGAGAACAGGTACTACCAGTATGATTCAGGGTCGAAGTGCCAATCATTGGAATGGTACTCACCGAGTTCAATAAAGACCCGCTCACAAAAGTAAAAGTCAAGGCACTCTTGATTGCTTTTTTCGACAGCAACATCATCCACCAGGAATGTGTCCCAGAAGTGCAAATTGTCAATGGCGAATTGTACGAATCCGTTTTGAAGCGCTTGTTGCTGCGTATCCAACGTGTTCAATCACAGTTATAAAGGACCAGAAAATGGTTTATGTTGCATGACAATGGCTGTTCCTATACTACGATCCGATTATGCAACTTCTTGGCCTACCACCGTGTAACTGTTATTGCACATACACCGTACTCGCCTGATCTGGCACCTGCAGACTTCTTTTTGTTCTTCCGCCTCAAAGAGCTTTTAAAGGGTACACGTTTTCGTACATACAAGACATTCAACGTCATGTGATATTGGGTCTTCTATCGATCTCGAAAGAGACTTTCCCTGACTCATTCCAACAACTTTATCGACGATGTCAAAAGTGATTTGTGGCCAACGGGTGTTATTTTGAAGATAAATAAGGACATTTTGTTTTCATGTTTTGTTTTATTTGTTTAAAGCTTCTATTAAAAAAAACGTTTTAATGGCATCTTGTATTATGTAGTCACATAAAGCACACCTTTTTTGGGGGGAGGGTGTTAAGAGGCTAGTAAAAAAATCAATTGTAAATTTATTTTTGACGAGCAAAACATATGGAAAATGAAATCATAGAACTTAAAAAGAGCTATTTATTTCTTCAAAATGTCTCGTCAGTTTTTGATTTTTTTTCTATAATTAAAACCATTCAACTGAACTTTTAAATTTCTGCATGGGAAGAAGAGCCTCTTTACCATCTTCTTATTGACCTCAAAACGAAAATAAGGCTTTAAAACTTGCAATTTTTTGAGCACGCATATTCAAATACATTCCGGCCTGATATGTGGAGCGCATTTCCAATGCATCAGACAGCAAATTCTTGAAAAAAAATGTTTCTTTTTACAGAAATGGGACTGAAAGAAAAAGAAAAGAAAATTTTAAAAATCAACATCAACAGCGGGGGAAAAATGGAAGAAACAAGATTGCATAAAAATATGACAACTGTTCGCGGCGTCTCGATACATATTTCATACATATGAAGGTTAGTGTCATGTTTATTTTTTTGTTTTTCCTCAAAATACTTTACAGATTTTTTCGCGAAAGATTTTTTCTTGCATTTATAATACTCTTGCCTTCAGGACTCTGAGAAAAATTTGCTTTCTTAGGAATGGCATTTTCCTGTTATATTTTTTAAAAATTCACTTCACGTTTGAGAGCTAAATAATGTCATTTATTGGATAAGCTAAACATTATTTTCCAATCATATTTTGTAATTTTCATGCATAAGTAATTTCTTGTTATAAAACACATTCCGATCATATAAAACATTGATTTTTTTTTTTTAAATCGAAGCTTTTAAGTATCAAAAATAGTTCAGATTGCATAATATTGTTTGTTCTTCAATTATTTAAGCATGATTTGATAGTCAAGTTTAATCCTTATCAATTTAATAATATATTTCGATAATTAATATAGGTAATTAATATTGTAACGTAACAATAATTTTGTTGGCGAATTTATTGAGAATAAGTTTGATGTATAGCTAATACCTAAAAATAAATTAACAACAATTAATATTAATTTCTTATCAATTAATCAAATTAATACGCAAGGAATTTATGGAAGGTGCCTTTATTTTCATGTAAGTCAGAGATGATAGAATATTTGAAATTATTATAAATGATTATAATGTCCTTATCTAGGATTAAATTATAATATTTATGAATAATTTAATTTTAGCTCAGGAGTTTTAAAATACAACGTACGAATTAAGGCGTGGAAAATAAGTTTACTTTTTGGTGACAGAAAATTCTTAGTTCAATATTACAATAAATTAATATGGTATCAAATTTTTGAATTTGTGGGTCCACATTAAATATGTTGTGAATTCTATAAATGAACGAAAATTTATATATACTTATACCTTGTTCAAATATTTTCAATCGTTAAAAAAATACATTTTATTAATCCATTCAAGTTCAAGTAAATTTTTTAAAACTTGTAGTGGATGTCATTTGATATTAATAGAGTTTTTTCAAATATTAATTCATTAGTTTTTTATTAATTAATTACAAACTAACTTTCTCGCTAAAAAATCCTTATTTCTCCTTATTTCAATTTGTGATTTCCCCACGCCAAGGTGTTAAGCTTAACATGTTTTCGACCGATAATTTTAAAGGATCCTGTTTATTTTCTTAATGTTTGATGTATTTGAAATTAAGCATTGTTAATTAATCGTTTACTAGGAATCATTTTGAAGTATTTTTGAATTAAAATAATATAGAATAAAAGAAATTAAAAATTTTTAATCTGTATAGCTTTACCCTAACTGGCGCAGAAATTCAAGCATTTCGGGTGCTCCTTAATTGGTGTTATTATTATTTTATGAAATATGTATGAATTTCATAAAATATATTATATGATTATTAATATTATATGAAAATTCAACGCTATTATTATTTTTTGTTCAAATATTTGTAGTTATTGTAATTATTAGGTCGAGATAACATTGCTGGTTGGGCATTGGATTCACATTCCGTGGGTGCGAGTTTGAACCCACCAGCCGAATATTCTCCGTGTGTTTGTGGGGTGGACGTTTCATTTGTTTTCGCCAAAAACCTCTCATTGTCGAGTGTAATACCACTCGAGCTACTGTGTTACAGGTAATCCTTATCTGTTCTAGACCTAAATTACAATATGTGGAATAATAAATGAAATCCGTCCCGTAGAAAGGGTTTATGGCTTGAGCGAACTAGTAGTCAGGCTTCTGACTTTGGGTACTCAGGGATCCATACCCTCAGAACCTAGTCAACGTTGTTTACATTTTTCTGTTCCTCTAATAACTGTTGAAATGTATATACCTTTTTTTAACAGCAGTTTCTGAGTTAACGTTGTTTAAATTTTTATGTTCCTCTAATAACTGTTGAAATGGATATACCTTTTTTTAAAAGCAGTTTCTTAGATAACGTTGTTTAAATTTTTATGTTCCTCTAATAACTGTTGAAATGGATATATCATTTTATTTTTAACAGCATTTTCTTAGTTAACGTTGTTTAAATTTTTATGTTCCTCTAATAACTGTTGAAATGGATATACTTTTTTATTTTTAACAGCAGTTTCTTAGTTAACGTTGTTTAAATTTTTATGTTCCTCTAATAACTGTTGAAATGGATATACCTTTTTTTTAACAGCAGTTTCTTAGTTAACGAAAGTTTAAATTTTTATGTTCCTCTAATAACTGTTGAAATGTTCGATAACTACTATACTTGGAGACACGGTGACAATTTTTGAGAATTTAAATTCGTATCTTTTTCCGATCTGTTTCTTTGAATTTTTTATGAAAATTAAGTTGATTAACCTGCATTTCCGTGCTCTGTGCGGGTTGCTTTGCGGTGACTCTTCGTTATATACGAATGGCTTCGGCCGGGACGGAGAATACCTATGTCATACCCTCAGAAGCTAAAGCACACCTCCTTCCGTTGTAAAAAGGAAAAATTAACCCTAACATTTTAAAGAATCTTCTGGCATTGATGTTCCCAGAAATGCGAAGATAGTCGCCTACTCTGTTCTATTTCATCATTCGACCAATTGATAAAGCATGACTGGAAATTAGATGCGATTGCGCCGGTTCAAACTAAACAAGCATGTCAAAAAGATATAATTTGTCTCCTCAAAAACAAAAGGACATTATTGTTAAACTAAATATGTTAAGCCATTTTAGTATAAAAGAGTATCTTGTATTAATAAAATTCGATTTAGTTTTATCATTACATTTATAAACATGTTGTAAATAGGTGTAAAAATTTATAATTTGTTATATTATACAAATATATTAGAAATGATATATTAAAGATATGCATTAAAATAATCACAAACTAAGTTCATATTTAAATAAAGGTTTTTATAGTCATTAAACAATCATTGAAAAACAATTTAATTTCTGATACTGAGCAAAATGCATAAATTTATTTTGTGTATTCAGTCTTTAAATATAATGAATTGTAAAGAAAAATATAAATCGGGGTTCAAAATAAATCATATTAAGCCCATTTTTTACACTTAAAATTTAATTACTATTAAACTGACTTATGGTTTTGCATTAGGAAGCGAAACAAAAATTTCTGTTAATGATTAACTGGATCAATCAATAGCTTTGTAAAATATTGTAAAATATTAAAAGATATTCACAACATGTTTATCTAAAAGCCATTTATTGGACTAATATACTAAAATAAATTTTACAACTATACTTTTCTTTCAGTATTATTTATATCAAAATCATAAATTATTAATAAAAATAATAGAAAATTAAGTACTTTCATTCAAAATGAAAGGCCGAAATAATAATTTATCTCAATTTTAGAAATTCGTTGTTTAAAAGAAACATGTATATCTTTTGCAACTATTTAATAAAAACAGCAAATTCCGGAAAAAAATAATTTTGTATTTTGATGGACAGAAAGTTTCAACAGAAGCCTTTTATTTTATTTTTTCATTTTTTTTAGTGTTTTGTATTATACGGGCAGTTTATAAATATCTTATACACTTTGCAAAATACCGTAGACTAGGGAAAAGTAAATAAGATACGACTTTTTTTCTTCGATCGAAATAGGTTTACGAAAAATTTCTATTTTCTCCAAGCTTCACATTGTTGAAAAAGAATTTGTTTTTCATATAGGTTTCCAGAGAATAAATTGACAAGTCCTTGGTATCTCATTTACAGAAATTTCCGCTTCTGTTGACTAAATCTTGAGACATGTCTCGAAAGTGTCAAAATATCACAGAATAAAGATTTTGTTGCTCTGTTACAACAATATTTCATATTAAAAAGGATATACCATGATTTAAAGTTGTCAAATTTATTAGAAAAAATATGTTTTGCTGAAAATCCTAAGAATTTAAAGTAAAACTTTTTTGGAAACTGCAAAATCCCATGAATAGTTATAACATACCTGAAAAATGAATCATATTTGCAAATGAGTTTTTGCCAGAACGTTGTTTATTTAAAATTTGTTTTATAATACTCTAATCTAAATCTATTTGCTTTTTGATAAAATTTGATTGGCTGGAATTTTTTCAAATAATGGAATAAATAATGTCCTTCCATAACTTATTCGAACTTATTTTGCAATGATATATTCTTTGCAAATTCATAATAGGTATTCTGTCATCTACCATACAGTTATCTTCATTAACTATAATAATGTATTAAAATGTTATATTAATTGTAAAATTAGTATATAGTTTATAGATTAATCACTCACTAATATTTAGAAGAAAATTATTACATTTCTAAATGTTCTTCTGAAATGGTGTAGAACCTAGTTATATATATATATATATATATATATATATATATATATAT
>JAOUZG010008087.1:3676443-3688715 GCA_026289955.1 Argiope argentata | reverse complement strand
TATTCTAAACTATTTGCTTTACCATATTTTAATATTCGTTAGTATATTTTATACAGATTAATTAATTCCACAGATTAATCCATTTAGTCAATTCTAACGTACATATTATCGTTTTATTTTATTTTCTACGCAATTAAATTTAATACACTTAAGCTGCTTCTGTTGTGAATGATCTTCTCTGGAATATGGAAAGCCAAATTTACCAAATTGTGGTCTATTTACTGGATAACAATCCAAAGACTCTTATGCGACAAATTGTTGCTATTATACTGTTTATTCTTTTGATTGTCTGTACTGTCTTAGTGTGTTGGACTTCTTCGCAGCGAACATTTATACATGATACATGGAAATGCATGTAAATGCGAATATTTTCTATTAGAAAGCTAGTTGTCATTTATTTTTAATTCATTTGATTTAGTGTTACTGTAAAATAAGGGACCCGTCCAAATTTGGAATTCTTCTTATTTAGTTATATGAAGAATCTATATACAGCGTAACCGTTAACATATTTGCCCATGCTGATATGGCAGAACGTAGCGAGATATCTAAGGTTGCGTTTATTGTCTCCGACTTAGAACGGATTAGGGGCGTGCGCTTGCACGCGCAGGAGAGAGCAGAGACTATAAAGAACGCCGTCCAATTGAAGCCACATATTGAATTCCTCGCTCACAGAAGTACCATTAACTCCGATGAGTAATATGAGACATTCAGGAAACTACGCATATCCATCAAGAAGAAAATACCGGAGCTAGTCACGAAGGATGTGGTTCTACTCCATGATTCTACTCCAGATTCTCACGTGTCCAGGGTCACAAAAGTGGAAGTGATCAAGTTCAAGTATGAGCAGCTCAACCATACACAGTACAACCCGGACATGTCACCCTGAAATTTTCATGTGATTGGTTCCTTGAAATAAAACACCTGAAAGGGATGCTCTACAACTCGGATGGTGAACTCAAAGACGTTTTGAAGGACTGGGTTTCGTCATGGCCATATGAATCCATAGTAAAAGAATCTTTAGAATCGTTAATCAATGAAATCATTGTGCACTGGATTTGTAGATAGTGTAAATAAACCTTGGGTAGATATTTTTAAATAATACAGACCACTCTTATCATCGTCAACAAACACAAACATGGCGTATGCTTTGAATAAAATGTTCATTTATACCCACTGTGTCGTTTTTTATCTTTTCATTTCAACACCTTTGTGTATGTATCAATTTTTAAACTAATTTCTTGATGGCACATTGTTTTCAATAACCACATTAGTAACTAAATATTCTGCATTATTATTTTACCAAGAAAACTATAATTAAATTTTGTATAAAATTCAATGTATGTGAACTTGACGTTAACTATATATACTAATATTGAGGTTAGAATTGATGTTAGAAATATAAAATAAGGAACATTAAATAAAAATAATGGTTACTTAGAAACGGACGACGAAAATTAAATTTAAACATTCAAAAATCGCTTTAGGATAGCTAGCTAGTGTTCATCTTTTTATTTAAGTAAATTAACTTCTGTGCTTGGATACTTCATTAACTTTATCTAGCATCGAAGACATTTCTCTACTGAAAAATAAACTAAAATAAAGCAAAGACGCAAAAAATAAAAAATAAAAATATTGCTGCTTGGTTTATCTTGTTAAAATTTTCCTCTAATGACCTCATCGTCTCGCTGCGACCTCAAAGTATTTCAAGGCTGGGACTAAAACCTCTCTATAATCAATCAGTATCGTAATTAAGATGAGGAAAAAGTAGAAGTTAAAAACTGTAGGACAAGAGTTAAATTACAATCTAAACATTATACAACAAACGTAACATAAAAAAAATACTGGAGGAAACCTTAAGATTTTAAAGAGTTGCGTGGTGATATGTGATATATTTTATTTTTGCCTAAACACTCTGCTGCTTAATATTTGCTTAAAGTAAGGGAGGTAAAAAATATTGTTAGAAAAACGTGTTTTCTAAAAATGTAGATGTTTTGTTGAATAATTTATGATCGAAAATGTTTGAAAAAGTTTCAGCAGCAGATTTCAGTCAAGGTGAATGCCCAAAACTGTTTACACTCATTAATTAAATGGTGTATAACAGTCTAAAGTTTAAACTTTTTTTAAATCTTTTTTTTTGTTGCTGTTGCAACGCTTAACCTCATACATCCTTCTGGTATTTACCGATAAGATAAAAATAACTTAGAGGAAATAAAAATTGATTTCCAGGGAAGAAGAAACAGCAAAGCCCTCCTAAAAGGCGATATTTAAAAACATTCTATTGTGTTTGCTTTTTTTCTTGTTGTTTTTGTGTTGTTTGCTTGTAATCTAAAGTAAATATTTTCTATTTCAGTCTTTTAGGAAGATGTTTGTTTAGTAATTTTAAAATACATTGAAATATAATGCAATGAAATAAGAATTAAAACTAAATTTCAGTTTTTCACAAATGCATGATTTGAATTTATGATCCAAAAGCTCTACAGAATTGCAAAACACATGTATTAAAGGAAAATACGCATGTATTTTTTTTAGTAAAAATTATTTTTGTTTAAGATTATTTGCCTTTGAAGATCAGTTGGTTCACCTGAGATATTAGTTAAATACAATTTCAATTAATCGCTAAAAATAATTTCATGTGCATGAATCCATCAAACTATTTGAAATTAAAGCCGAATTATTTTATCCGTTTTACCTACATTTTCTGAAAAAGCTCTGATTAAAAAAAATAATTCAATGACTACATCAAATAAAACCTAGAAAATGTCATTTTGAGCAAGTGATTATGTGAAATGAAATAAATAGGAAATAGGATATTTTTTTAAACAATAAAATAGAGAAAACGTATTTGGGATCGTTTGCAATACCAAAGTGACTCATTCAATGAAACGATTAAAGTGATTAAAAACATAGTTTAACATGCACGAGCACGTGGTGCTTGTTTGTTCAAGAAATTATGTTTTAACATGATGCGTTGAAATATGAATAGCAGATTTCATTTTAATCTTTATTCTAATTTATTGTCTAGAAATATGCTCCTGAATATAAGAAATTTATTTTGGAATAGGGATTTATTTGTTAAAAAATAAATTTTATACGAAAGTTATTTTCGTATAATTATTTAAATAAAAGCAGTTTGCATGTTTCCTTCGTAAACATTCTATAAAATATCATTCAAAAGACTTATATTTAGTAACACTAAACAAATATTTTAGTCTCCTCTGCTTTATTTTATCACAAATACCAGCATTATTAATATCAAAAACAGGCCTTGATGCAATTCAATTCAGTATTCATTAATTTTTATAGATTTATAACAGCAAAAGAATTCAATAAAAGGTGAAGAAAAATCACGTTTTGAATAATTTGATTCTAGGTAAAGAAAAAGATAATTTTGAAGTAAATTTTTCTATTTACGACAATTTTCAAGGAAAAAAAATCACATTATAGGCAGATAAAAATCACGTTGTTTACAATTTCGGTGAAATTCTGCTTTTTTCCGACAAATTGTTACAGTGATTAAATATATATTTTTTTACAATTCCATTAGATTATCCTTTGATATCTGCTTAATAATTATGATAATTATTATAATTAATAATAATTATTTTCAGACATGATACATTGAAATATGCATAGTAAATTTCATTTTAATCTTTTTATATATAATTATTTTTATTTTAATCAATTTAATGTATAATAGAAGACCATCCTTAATTAAGGCGTCAAGTAACTAAATACATTTTCTAACCCCAAAAAACCAATTTTGATTTGCTTCAATCAATATCCTAATTGATTAAATTCACCCTAACATATCTATTCACCAGCACCCAAGTCCGATGAACGATTTAACCCCAATCTTCCATTCTCCCTTTGCAGCCGGGGGTCCATCGAAATCTAAAACGTCACTAGTAGTAATGTAAAACTCATAGAAGTTTCATATCCCCTTTCCAAACTATTACACGTACATGGACGCTTCGTATGCGAGAGTCGTAATGGAACAATTTCACTTCAATCCTTAAGCAAATGTAGCGAAATGGTGTTGCAAGGTATTATGACACTCCCTTCAAGCCCCCAGCTATTCTCCGGTACCATGGAGAGGCTGGAGCAGCGAACCGAAGGTTGACACTTTACGCATCATCTCGCCGTCACTTAACTTTCGACCCACCCCACCCCCACCCCATGCACCACCCTTCATTGAATATGAAGAGAGTCGGATTCACTGAGAGATATTTCCGTTTGGTTAAATAAATATCCGTTAGATATTTATAGGGATATTCTCATATGTGTTAAATTGGGATATTGCATCCAGTGGAGGGAGAGGCTAACCCTAAGCAGATATTGATTGAAAAATGGAATTGGTGCATTGGTTAAGAACTGAAAATCCTTTCGGATACAATGATATAATGTTGCATGATTTGTGTATAGTAATTCCTGGAAAGTTTATTTCTTCATTAAATATTCTACTGATATATTATCAATTTTTCCAAGCATATATTAAAACAATTAATGAAATGACTGACTCTGTGTTAGTGGGACTGAATTTTGACTACATTGTTTATAAATTATTAATATTTTTTATTGAAATATATTATTAATATTGGAGAGGATTTAAATTTAATGGATGCCCTGAAAATAATTTAAACTGTCATTTTCGGAGTCTCTTAAAATAAAATGGATAAAAATTAACAGTGTATTTTAACCCATTTGTGTATAAGAGATACTGGAAAGTTAATTTCGACATTAATTGTTCTACTGAGATATTATCCATTTTTCCAAGCATCTAATAAATTATAATTAATGAAATGACTGACTCTGTGTTAGTGGGATTAAAATTTGAATGCATTGTTTATAAATTATTAATATTTTTTATTGAATTATTCAATTACATTATTAATATTGGTGTGGATTTAAATTTAATGGATACTCTGCAAATAGTTTAAACTGTCATTTTCGGGATCTCTTTTTTTAAAAAATGGGCTAAAATTCTCAGACAACGCTAATGCATAAATATAAATTTATTTTCATACATTTGAGATCGTTTCAAATATTTGAATGTTGGAAAGAATATTTGAGAGTATTGATGTATAATATATTAAACAATTTCTTCCACTTTGATACAAAATTATCGAATTTTTATTTTTTAGTCTTCTTTAAAGTTCATTATTTTTATGATGACATCATGTTTAATAACGAAATATTTATATGTGTAATTTTAAATATAAAGTATCAGAAAGTTTGTTTTTCAATTAATACTATTAGCTCACACTCTCCTATATATATCTTGTTCAAAATTTCAATCGTTAATAAAATACATATTTATCCAATCAAGTTCAAGTACATTTTTAAAACTTGTAGCAGATGACATTTGATGTTAATGCTGTTTTTTTAAATATTAATTTATTAATTTTTTAATTAATTAAAAATTAATTTTCTCACCTTTATAGTAGTTGCAATCATTAGTTCGGGATAGCCTGGTTGGTAAGAGGTTGGATTCGCATCCCTTGTGCTGCGAGTTCGAACCGGGCCACGAAGTTCTCCATGTCGAGAGTTACACCACTGGAAGTAGTGCGTTAAAGGTGATCTTTATTTGGGTGCTCATTGTCATACTCTCAGAAGCTACTGCACCACTCTTTCCGTTGTAAAGCAGAACATGAGAAGTACAACTGTAATTTTTTAATAAAAAGTAATTAATAAATTTTTTTCCTTATATCCAAAGTAGGAATTGATTTTTACATTACTTGTTATTTAATGTCTTTTCAGTTCTTTCTCTTAAATTTTGATTCATTTAATAACAAAGGATAATATGTATCTGAGTTTGCGTCTATTTGTTCTTTTATTGCCATACTAGACAAGCTAGAATAACTTGTAAAAATTAACAAAATTTTGCAAAGAACAGAAAAGTTCATGAAAAGATCCTTTTAGGAAATATCAGCAATTTTAACTAAACAAAAACTAAGTAAGATATTGAAATTTTTTGCGATGACTTCCAAAAGTATTATTGTAAAAAATAATTTTCTGGCAATGTTAAAATTTGAAAATTCTTCTTTTACCAATTTAGTTGTTAGTTTAAGTTAACAATAATTAATATTAGCAGTTAATAATATAAATTTAATTATTGTGAAACTTCTCATAATTTTGACTTTTTTGAATTGGAAAATAATATTTTGATTAAATATTTTTAAAGTTTTTAGGTTAAAGCTCAATATAATTTTATTCTAAGTTTTGAAATTATATGTTTCATTGTAATAATGGAATGCAAGCTTCTTTGTTTATCAAATATCTAGTTTCATTATTTCCGTTCATATTTGAAAGCTAAATAAAGAAAAAATACTTAGATATTTAAAAGAAACTTACGTAAGAAAAAAAAATAAATGAATTTCTATGAAAGTCAGATTATCTGGGCCGAAACGGGTTTTTAAGGCCATTATGTTTTCACAATTTCGTATAGTCAGGCACTCACTATTTAATATAGTTATGTTATTAAAATAATACAGTTTTAATACTTATCTCAATTTGATGCTTGAAAATACTTTTTAAGGATTCATGACATGAAAATACTTTTTAAGATTCATGATAAGTGCATAAGATTTAATTGAAATTATAAACAATTACTTTGCTGTCAAATCATGAGGTCACCAATGGAGACCAATAGAAAATAAAAACTTAGATATTAGATCTAGAAATAAGGTATGAATTGAGTATATGCTACTCTCATATTTAAGATATTTTATTATTAAATATATATTATTTATTTCAATACAGCTTTAAATTTTCAAATATGATATTATGATAATTTATTTAGTTTAGTTATTATAAAGTGAAAACTCTTTTCAATATTTTATTCAATATCAGATTTGGTTTGTTTATTTAAATCATTTTTCGCACAAGCCTTTAGTGACTATATATGGTTGGGGTATGTTAATATTTTATATATTTATTAATCACTAATTCAATCTCTTAAGAAAATAACTTTCACATTTTAGAATCTTAAATAATTTAAATTTAGTTATTCCATATGCCTTTTCAATATTAATGTGAACTTGAATATTTTTTTAAAAAAAATTCGCAATTCATTATTAAATCTAAGAATGATCTTCCGAACACAAATTCATTTTTAAGTCCATTAAATTTTATTTTGCCATTTAAAGAAAGCTAATTTTTAGATTAATTTTTATACCTTTTCTTTACCAGATTTTGTTTTATTTTTTACTGATGCAATTGTTAGCAGAGTCAGCTCCATAGCTTCTGAATGAGAGAAAATCAAATCTGCATCTATAAAATAATTTTGAAGCCTGCCAATTTCAAATTAGAAATTTATGGTCATAATGCTTAGCTATTAAATAAAGAGTACATTAGACAATTGTCACAATATAATTTTTTTTGTCAGTTTCTAAATTATAAATGAAATCTATAACATTTAAAACTTTTAAATACATTTTTCAAAAATTCAAAACTACAAAAAATATAAACCTCATCATTGTTAAACTGAAATAAGATTTTTATTTCCATAACATTGATAAAAATTTATGTTGAAATTAAAACTTCATAAAAGTTCTGATTTCATATATTATTTCCAACACTTTTTTACAACCTAAAAATTATAATCAACCGGGCAATATTTCATTCAAATACCTTAGAAAGTTTCCTTTGGCTTTCTAAGAGTAAATGCTACATATTTTATTCATAACCAGACAACTTTTATAAGGAAAACACTACTTGCTTACAAATGGTGTTTTATTATTCTCGTGGTGTCGTATATTATATAATATATATGATAAGAGCAAACAAAACAATATAGTCCTGAAAAATGACCAAAAGTGCTGCATATAGTATTCATACATACATACTGGGAAAAGATAAACTTATGAAAAGAATATAAATAGCCCTGCTATTATTATGTATTGCAATTGTATTTCTTGGGGAATTCATAAGAGTGGATGTTTATAACATGCAATAGTCAACCATATTCTTTAAATTTATCACGAAAAAAATGTTTGTAAATTCCTTTATAAAAGAATCGGTTTTCATTTTCCTACTTCAAGAACTCAAAAATTGCGTAAAAAGATAATATATGTAAATTTGCATACTTTGTAAATTGAGGAGAAATGAAATAAGCCTTATATAAATATTTTTAAACGTTGCGCTGTTATAAATTATTCATATAGCGTGATAAAGAATTTGAATTTTTAAGATGTTAATAATTCTATATTCTTGATCAATAATTTCAGCTTGAAGTAAAGAACAAGTTTCTTACATTCGCTTTATTTAAACACATTTTATTTCATAAGAACTGTCTGAATTTGATTTCTTAAAATCAAATTTGAAATTTCGTCTAATCGCATAGGAAAGGCCCATATTGGGATATATGGTAATGAAAAGGCGGATCAATATGCAAAGATGTCGGCACAGAAGAAGAGTGTGGATATAATTGTCCCCAAATCAAATGATGTCTTAAAATAGGAATTGAGGGAAGAAATTAAACTACAATGGTTTGACAGATGGTATATGTCCAAAAAAGGAAGAGTAACTTACGATTTTATTCTTAATCCAGAAATAAAAATAAGATCCAAATCCAAATTATATCAGGACAGGGGAGATTCCCTACATATTTCCAAAGATTTGGAAGAAAATAAAAGCATTTGTGGAGGAATTGACACTGTTTACCACTATTTAAAGGAATGCACAGAAACCTCCGATCATAGAAAACATCTGCAAATTGAAAGCAATGACTTGAGTTTAATATACGATGGTACCAAGTAATCTTGGGACTCTGAAGGATATGATGTCCAAAATTGTCAGTTTTTTGCTAATTGTTTAAAAATTTGTAGAAGAGGAGATGGTCAGTATTTGACCATTTTGGGGGCAATTATCTCGAAGAAAATATCAGTTTCACAGATTCGGTCAATGTAAGGATGGACGTTGCTACAGTCCACAGACGGCCACAACAAATACTGTCGATACTGCTACCTGTCGGGTCGGCTGTACACAAGATAAAGTCATATAGGAAGCGTCACTAAATTACGTGATTATAAAATGTTTTTTATTAATTAACATCTAAAATAGGAAGGGTTATTAAATAAAAACAAATTGTATTTTTCTGATTCATCGAAAATCAAATATAAAAATTGAAAGCTTCAATTCAATGTAATTACAAGTATTTAGAGTGGTTATACATATACGATCGGCATCGACGCAATATGATAAATTATTCCTCACTTTTTACTGCATATCTAATGAGCCGCTTTTATAGGCTACAGATATGCTTGTTTTATATTCGTCACTATCTGTTGGTAGAAACGGATTATAAAACATACTGTTTTATGTAGTCCCAGAAAAAATTTCAACTATTACCATATACGCATAGTAGCTTTCAATTTTTTGGTCAAGATGGAATATATTATATTACTCCAGATTTTCATGGTCTTTTTAACAATGTTCTTAGTAATTTTTAATCTTCTGTTATTCTGGTGATATTGCATATGATCTTCATAGAGGATCAAATCTCATATTGGTCCCTTTTTGCTTCACACCGACTTTTATCTGAATAGAGTTCCCAAGACTTGTTTTCCAACAATAAGTAATTGGTTTTACATTTTTTAGCTTCGGCATGTGCAAGGTCTTTTCTAGATTTAGAATGAATTAACTTTAATTGTCGGTAAAAATATAGAGATAATTTATTTGAAAATGTTAGATCCGGTGCCCTGTTTTTCTAGACTGTATATTTACATTGTAATTTCCATTTCCGAAAAACATTTCCAATATATTTATTTCTATTTCTTTTCTACTACTTTTCATTGTATAGTAGCCATCATGGTTTGCTTTTAAAAAGATATTTTAAACAGATTAAACATATCGTTTTAATGTTACGTTTCAACAGATAAAGGTACAGTACTGCGCAGACGAAACAGCAATGAATCACAAGATTGTTTTGAAAATCATTGTGCAGTTATTTTGTGAATTCGCAGTTTTTTTTTATGGAATTCAATGTCATTTTTCGAAGTATGACTTGCCGTTTTGTGTTGAAAGTGGCTGAAGATTTCTTCCGTTTATTGCAGTAAACTATTCTCTATACAGTACATGGAATTTTTATTAATATTATTTACATTCTTGTTGTAATATTCCCTTTTAGGAGAGCTTTTCAATGATCATAAGCTAAAATTTTCTTTTTATTGACGGAACTAGGTTAAAAATTTTCTCTTCTTTTGAGTTATTAAATAAATTTGTTTTTTGATAAAATTATTTTGATAAACATATGTTTAGTTAAAGGCTACGTTATAACTCTAGTTAAATAACTTACATACCAGGTTCTACAAACCATTTTAAGTTGGTTACATGCCAAGACAAAAACTGTTGAAATTGTAAATAATTTTATATAATGTTGAATGCTACAATAATGTTGAAAGGCTGCAATTGATTTCTGTACCATTGAATTTTCTCTTGTTGTCAGATATGCTACCTTATATATATTTGATACAATATCAGTTTTTCAGATATTCATTTGGAATTGGACATTTTTTTCATTTACTGTCGACAGACTTATTCATTAAGATTAATAATATTACTTGTTTAGCACGCAAAAATTATAATTCATATCATTTCACGTTTTTCAATCATGTGATATGTTTATTTATTTTCGGAAATTCGAAAAAAGGTAACCTTATGTTTGCAGTTACCTTAAATGGGACATTTTGAAAAGAAAAAAAAAGAAGAAATAATTCAAAAATAATTAGGTGATACCTTTCATTTCAAATAATGACCTACTTCTACATTGCCAAAAATATTATTCGAAAACATTTCCTTCTTGAAATTCTTTATCGAAATCGTTCTAAAAATACGTAAATACCCTCTGATTTTCATAACTTTTAACTTTTTCAATTGTATCTTTCCTATAAGTCATCAATCTAATTCAATGTATACTTGTTTGCTGTAGTATACTCGTAATTGCATCATGAACTACAAAATTCTGTATATATCATTAATCAAAACGATTTTCAATGTGATTTTTTTACTTTCTTTATTGAATTACCTTTTACGTGAAATATTACTCCAATTACAATGATTCGCCAAGAAATAGAAAATAATACACCCACTTTAACAGCTAATTTTCTAATGCTACAAGAAATAAAACAATTATACTAAATCCTTGGAAGGGCTGAAGAGTTCATCATTTTTGTTAAAACATCGAAGAAAATAAATTGAAATTATCCGTGATTTGTTTGTTTTTATTAAGTAGTATTAAAATTAAGTTATTGGATAAATTACATTAAGCCATGTTTGAAAATATTTGACATTTTAAAAGCGCTTTGTCTTATATTTTTTGTCCATATCGGAAAAAAGCAATTTATCACAATTAGAATAGATACATTTCTCAGAGGAAAAGTAAATAATTTAAATTTAATAGAAATAATAACGAAAGGAAATAAATAAAATTACCAGAAAATTGCGAGTCTGTCCCTTTTTTAATAAACGTATTCTGATTCATATATCATTTTAAACTAAGACAGGAAATCTGAATTACGCACTTACATAAACTATTCTTTCAAGTTATTTCACATTCAATTTATTTTGTCTTATAATTGAATCAGTGTGTATTCCAATATATAAGAGATATCCCAGAAAATGGAGAGGCATTATCAAAATGAAAATTTCTCTTTCTCAGTGGGATGGATATTGCTTATTTCAATTTTCTTCCATAATTTCTCTTTTCAAATGTTCAATGTCTTTTCTCTGCAGTAAAAATAGGAACTCTTGTATATGTATTTTAATAATGAATTAAATTAAGCTGATATTGTAAAAATGGGTTTTTAGGCTCATATTTATACGTAATATGAGAGTTTCGCATCAAAAATTTTTAACAATTTCATTTAGGTACATAAGTTTTACACCCTTTTATTTTATTTTTTAATTAAATTTTAATAGACTAAAGCATTTGAAAATAATTTTAAAGAAATATAATTTTTTTATTAAGTTTTGGAGAGTTAGCAAATTTTAATTTTTCAAATGCTTTTTTGTTATCACATATTTTTTTAAAAAAATATCTTTGCTATTCAAAATAATTTTTTTAAAAAATTGAAAACTATATGTATAGAAGAAATATTGGGTATATTTACGTATTGTTTTGCTAAATTTGAAACCTTCAAAACATTCTCTCGCCTAATAATTAGTTAATTTTGACGGAAAAAATTGATAAATAATGTTTAATTACCTAAAAATTTTAGCTCAATTTTTAAAAAATTAATAAGATTCATTAAATCATTATAATATATTATTATAAT
>JAOUZG010008087.1:3665848-3676043 GCA_026289955.1 Argiope argentata | reverse complement strand
TAGAGAGAGAGACAGAGAAAAGTCCAGTATAAAGGAAGAATCAATAGTAAGTTTAAGAAAAGCTTAACTAATTATATATTTTCAACATACTTTATCTATTATATTTCTGTCATCGTTGATGTTAATAATAACATTTGCTTTGTCGTAAATTTGTGCTACGGATTAATATAATTGAAATTTTTGAACGTTATTATTTTCAATTGTATCTGCTATGCTCTTAATGTTTTAAAACACCTCAATAACAAATTATTCCATCAGTTTAAAAAGAAAACGAGTATTCCGTTTGATAAATAAATTACATTACTTCAGTGGAATGATATTTCAAACAAATAATTCAGATTTTTAATATCTTTATACTTTTTATTTTTGATAATTTTACTGTATTTTTTTGTCTATAATACTGAAATAACATATGACATCATACACTACAAAAAATATACTTAATTAACTTTCGACAAAATGTCATAATTCGAAAATTAAGAAGTTAATCGACGATAAGTTTTTAATTTCTCAAATATTAAGAAAACATCATCAATTATAAATTTAACATTGATATAAAAATTTAATATTTTAAAACATTAAAACTTAAAATTAAATGTAAGTTTTACAAAGCGTTTAAAATTTTTTATAAATTTTAAAAATGTCATTTTTTACTGCGTTTTCACTATTCTAAATTTTACTTAATATTTAACCCCAATATATTTAAATAAAATAGGATATATAACCTTTCACGACGTAATTCTAAATCATCAAGCTTTTCAGAGAATTTTTTTTCTGCAATGATTCTTATAGAGTATCCAAATGGTAGTTTATTTTCTGTTCAATTATTTTTAACTTCTGCTGACTCCTCGTCTTAATTAACTGACTGATTGATTATAGTGAGGTTTTATTCACACCATTAAAACACTCTGAGGTCGAAGCAAAACGATAAAGTGATTAGAGGAAAATCTTAACAAGATAAACCAAGTATCTATTTTTTTCTTTTGTTTCACTTTGCTTTTGGTTGATTCTTCTGCTGAAAGATATCTTTAGTGTAAGATAAAGTTAATGAAGCATCAAAACAGAAAAACTCTTTTATTTGGAGTTGAAATTAAAAGTAAGAAGATAAAATCAGCAACAGTTTCACTTTAATTAAATTCAAAGATTAAGTTTACGAAGTAGCGTTTTGATGAAAGTTTCAAATTTTCTTTTCATCTCCTTTCTTTAAGATATTTTTATGATTACATTATATTTTTCGTATCATGAATGGCATTTCTATTTAATACCGTCGTATCAATAGTCTAAGGGCAAATTTTTTCATTTAACTAACTTAACATTTGTTCCCATAAATTTGATTGTGAAAATAATATTAATGTTGTTGTTACTTATAGCACTTGCCATGGACAAGCCCCACTGATACATCAGCAGATTTTAAGCCGGAAATATACGTCTCTTGTTTTACAAGTAGCGCCATCTAGGGCCAAGAGTACGACTTAGCTGCACAGACGTCACAACCCTTTTTATGGGGCGGACTACATTTATGCAAATTCATTCATTAATCTCAGATCGTAATTTAGACCTGGAACAGGGAACGATCACCCCTGGCCCAGCACCCCCAGTGATATTACTCTCGATATGGAGGACTTTGCGACCACGGACAGATTTGACGAGCGCCAATCGCCACACACTCGGGGATTCCTTTAGCCGGTGAGATTCGAACCCGTAACCTAAGGAGTACGAGTCCAACGCTCTACCAACCAGGCCATCCCGGCCCCTAATATTCATGTTAAAGAATCAAAGGGAAAATTGACATTATTACAATTTACATTCGTGGGATTGTTTTAAAGCCCATAAAAAGTTCTAGAATTTTATAATATTAAAAGAGAAAAAGTAATTTCAAAAATTGATTCTTTTAAATTTTTTCGCAAAAATGTCACACTTTTGAGTCACTGCTAAGAAATGTTTATAAAATAAAATGAATTGTCTGTACATAAAACACTTTTATAATAATATGAAATTTATATGTCAGGTCTTATACTAATTATTTTTTAGAAACGTAAAAAGTTCATTTATAGTAAGGGAAATATGCAATTTATCATTTATATATACAATAAATGGGCTAAGAATTATCTTATTTTCTAAATTGAGAATTTTGTGATACCTTCTTGTAAAACTGTAGCAAAAGGGTACCACAAATGACCAAATTATATAACATTGATTAACTTTAATTAGGTTTAATTTTTTTACTTATTTTAATTATTTTTTAACTTAGGAATGTTAATTTTTTTTTTACTTAGATTAAACTTTAGTGTGCTAAGAGCTCCTATTTGTAATGATAAAATGCAGTCATGGAATAGTTATAAACTGCTTTACCAAAATAATACCTAAAAATATAAAACTATTTAGAAAGCTGCCTGAAATTTATCATCAAAGTACTAAATCCTTTCAGCAACAGTATCATTAAATACAAATTTCCATGCAAATACATCATGAAAGACACGAAAATGAACAGAAGTTTATCAGTCATACTTTAGAAAACACAAAGCATTTCAGGATTTACAGTGTATTTTTCAGCATGTTGATCTACCCTTATCTATAATTTTATTTAAGGTATAACTCCATAAGTCACTTAATAAAAGTAAATTGTTTTACAGCATGTGGTGAATAAACTACATTTCGTGAACCATGCCAACTTATTGAAATGAATTCATGTTTTGCTTTAAAGAATGAAAGTAGGTTAGAGTTGTAAAATTTTGAACATTTATTATTTTAAAAAAATAAGAGATCTCAGAACGGAAGAAATAGTAGCATTTTGAAATAACTGACCTTTCTCTGCCCATTGAATATATAAGAGATAATCTGGATCAATTTGATTATCTATGCTTTTATTTCGAAGTTTTAAATTTTTAATGATTCATTGGCTAAACAAAATCGGATAGATAGTTCAAGATACAAAACAAAGATAATACAAGAACGAAAAACTCTACTCCTTAGGTTTCATATTCCAATAAGATAACAGATTTTGTCTCATTTATATAAGTACGATTTTTATTTCTTGAGTTATTTTTCAAGAAATCAATTTAGATCCAAACCATAATGAAATATCATAGGGTAAATGAGAGGGAAAAGGCCCATTATAGTTTGCACTTTCCTTTAGTCTTTTAATGCAATTCAAACTATTAAAACCTCAATACGGCACATCTACAATTAAATTAGATCAATGGTAAATGAATGTATATTAGTTTTTTTCATGAAAATAGATGAAAATAATAACATTCACGGAGATTTACATCATTTTTAATTTTAGGAAGGAATGTTTGGAGGTTAATCTATAAATGACAATCTAATTTCGACGATATGTATTTTCTTTCCCTCTAATGTTCAATAATCTCTAAAATATATAAAAACATTAGGTGAAATATATTTTGGGGAATGAACGATCAGTGAACGAATTTCGTGGAAAACTGAGAATAACAAAACTACTTAGTCTAACAACAACAATAAACATCGTCAATTCCTCCATTTTATTGAATTGAAATAACGAATAGGATAGTTTTGCAAATAATAGAAATTAAATTATAAAGGACAATGTTTAAGCGGAAATGCTTGAGGAAATATTCATTATTTTATTTACATATTACTTTATAGCATTTTTACAAATACATTTCATAGATTTTCGGTTGTGCCACTTCTGTTTTTTACTTAAAAGGGAATATAAGGAAATATAAGTTAATATTTATGTGCATTAAATACAATATAATTTAGATAATCGCATAAATGTAGATTTTATACACAATATATAGAAGATTAATTCTTTTTTATTAATCGCATAAATGCTATCTAATATCCATATTCAAAAGAAATGGAAGACCAATTATATCTTTTGAATTGAAAAGCTGACTTATTAGGATATGCTAAGCTCTCTTTAAAAGAAAAAAAATGTTCGAATAAAATCACCAATTATAGCATAAAACAGTATCCCTGGAATAGGAATAAAAACCCGTTAATTCCTTTTATGAAAAGTATCCAAATGTTTTTAAGCCACTTTCAATTCTACATTTATATACAATGTTATTTTTTGTTCCCATTAAAGTATTCACTTTTTGCCCTAAAGAGTGCAAGAACTTGAATTTATTTTCTATTTTAGGATAAATATTCTTTAATTCAAATATTTATTATATTTTTTCATATTTTCTCAAATATTAAATTGCAAATATATATGATTATGTGTTCTTATAATGAGTAATATTTAAAAAAGTTTTTTTTTTTTTCATTTAGGTCAGATTCTTTTGATTCACTTGATAATCTAAAGAAAAACATATCAATAAAAAATTTTTTTCTTCATATGGGATATTAGTTTTCCTTAAAATTAACATAAAAAGGAAGTATTAATATATGAATCCTTAAAAAGAAATTTCACAATTAATAATTTTTCAATTTACAGTATTTCTAAAAGCAAACACATCTTCTTGGTGTTTTCCTTTGGATTTTAATAGAAATATAAAAGAACTTGAGAAAATTAAACTATGTATCTAATTATAAACGAAAAATGTTATCGTTTCTAATAAAGCATTTTTAAGATTTGATTTAATTAATTTTGCCTCCATTTAAAATTTATTTGCTTAAAAATCTATTAAATATTTTATTAATAAGTTATTTGAAGACAGGAAATCATGTACAAAACAAGCAGCTCTTACGAAACTAAATAAGGACTTAATTTCTCGATTACCCAGAGCAGAATCTCAAAAAATAATATCAGAACTAATTTTGTTCTTGCCTTATGCTATTAAAAATAATAAATGTATTTCTTATATGAATTAGCTTTATAATTGATAATCCTTATCAGTTTTAGAAACATTTTTATCAAGTCAGGATAATTATTACAAAAATTAAATAAAGATTTGCAAAAAAAAACCCCATTTATTTTATGATGTGACTACTGTAAAATTTTAATGAATATCTAATTCTGAAATGAAAATAAGTTAAAAATTTAAAAAAAGACATATCAAAATAATTTTTGCACGGAAATTTAAAATGGGAATATGTGCATTTTTATTTGAATATTAAATAAAGTTTTAAATTTCTTTATTTAATTTGCAAATTTTGTTTGAGTGAATTTGGGATAAGTTTGGGCAAACCTCATTACATTATTTTATGAATTCTTTTCGTATGTGTTTTAAAGCAATTATTTAAAACATTTATAATATTAATCATTATATTATTAATTAAAATATTAATTCATTTATTAAAATATTATTTGCATCCATTTATTATTCAAGTAAATAAAGACTAAATTCTTCTTTCTATTTTTTATCTGCGCATACATTGTAAAAATTATGAAATAAGGAACAAATAAATTAATTACCGGAGAAAAAGCAATTTATTTACAAAAAATAACTTTAAATTGAACATTCTGTTATGAATAAAAATTATTACAAAAATATTTTGTTTTTGGAATTTAAAAATGCATAATAATAATAACAACAACAATAAACTATAAAAATTAAATTTTTTAAGAATTAAAAAGTATAATTCTATAATTTAGATATGATTATCATCAATTTTTTTTATTATTTAAATTGATGTATTTCAAAGAAATATTTAATGAAATATTGTTCTATCTTCTTTGAATGCATTTTTTTTCTAAACCTTTTAAAAAAAGGATCAGTTGCGTTACATCAAAAATGTGTTTTTCATCAGAGTAATAGGGTATTAAGATGACAACAAGGTGTTTTAAACATTAATTTTTGAGCAATAAAAAATTTCTTTTTTATACACAATTTCATTTTCTCCTATTTACGAGTTTATTAGTAAATAACTGAAGTATAATCCCAAGTGTTTTTATAAAATTAAATAAAAGTCTCTAAAAAATTGTTTTTCAAAAATAATTTAGGACATTTAATAGTATTGTAATTATTGAAGTAAATGGTTTAACCCTCTTTTTAAACACAAAAAAAATATGGACCCATTTGGAGATATTTTTGATCATTAATTATTCAACAATATATCTACATTTTCTGAAAAACACATTTTAACAAGAATATTTTTTTTATCCTCTTTGCTTTCGGTGAGTATCAAGCGGTAAAATGTTTGATTAAAAACAAAATATATAACATTTCGCCTCGTAACTCTTAAGATTCTTCAGGTTACCTCGATAATTTTTTTAAATGCAATGTTTGCAGCATAATGTCTAGATCGTGATCTAACTCCTGTCCTATCATTTTTAACTTCTACTTTTTCCTCATCTTAATTACGGGCTTGATTGATTATAGTGAGGTTTTATTCACACCCTTAAAATACTTTGAGGTCGAAGCAAGACGATGAGGTCATTAGAGTAAAAGCTTAACAAGATAAACCAAGTAATTTTTTTTCGCTTTACTTTTAGTTACTTTTCCGAGGAAAAATACCTTCCGTGCGAGATAAGGTTAATGAAAGACCTATATATTGATTTTTTTTTGCTTAAATAATAAATAATTGAAAGTTATTGTCTTTTAACAACAAATGAATGTTTAAATTTTATTTTAACTTTTCGTTTTGCAATAAATTCATTAGAAACGATGATGTCACAGGTGTAACTGCTTAACAAGATAAATAGTATTATTTTTTTTTCACTTTAATTTTAGTTATTTTTCCGTGAAAAAAATATTTTCCGTAGGAGATAAGGTTAATGAAAGACCTATATATTGATTTCTTTTGCTTAGATAATAAATAATTGAAAATTATTATCTTTTAACAACAAATGAATGTTTAAACTTTATTTTAACTTTTCGTTTTGCAATAAATTCATTAGAAACAATGATGTCATTAGAGTAAAAGTTTAACAAGGTAAACTTAACAATATATATATATTTTTTCATTTTTCCTTTAGTTACTTTACAGAAGAAAAAATATTTTCCGTGCGAAATAAGGTTAATGAAAGACCTATATATTGATTTCTTTTGCTTAAATAACAAGTAACCGGAAATTATTGTCTTTTAACAACAAATAAGTGTTTAAATTTAATTTAAAAATTTAGTTTTGCAATAAATTTATTAGAAACGGTGATGTCACAGGTGTAAAAGCTTAAAAAGATAAATTTGGTAATATTTTTTTTTCACTTTACTGTTAGTTACTTTTCCGAGGAAAAATTATTTTCCGTGCGAGATAAGGTTGATGAAAGACCTATATATTGATTTCTTTTGCCTAAATAATAAATAATTGAAAATTATTGTCTTTTAACAACAAATGAATGTTTAAATTTAATTTGAAATTTTCATTTTGCAGTAAATGTTTTAGAAATAATGATACTAAATACTAAATGTTTTGGAAATAATGAGATATAATGAATGAACTAAAGACTAAACAAGACAAATCAAGTAATATATTTTTACTTTACTTTTAGTTACTTTTCTGAGGAAATACCTTATGTGCCAGGTAAGATTAATAGAAGACTACTATATTGATTTATATTGCTTAGCTACTAATTAATTGAAAATTAATGCTTTTAAAAATTGAATGTTCACGTTTAATTTTAAATAGGCATTTTCGAATAAATTATCATTATATATTTATCATAATTAATATTTGATATTTATGAAATCAATTTTTTTGAAAAATTATATTAATGTTGTATTCGCATATGAATTTAGTTGAAATAGAAAACTTTACTTCATGAAACTAAAGGATTAATTAGATTGTTATTTTTAAATTTGATATATAACATTGGTGTCATTATCTATAAAATTCTAGTACCTTTACAATGTTTTTTAAGGAATAAAATGTTAATAATGAGTTGAAAATTATTGCCCTTAAACAACAACTGAACACTTAAATTTTATTTTAATTATTTACTTTCCAATAAATTCTCATTGTTTTCTTCTCTCAGAAATAATTCCTTCAATAAATTCTTATTTGATTTTTACGGCATACAATTTTATCTAAGAAATTATTGGTAATGATAGATTCACATATGAATTAAGTTGAAAATTGAACAACTTACTTCATAAAAATAAATGATTAAAATGACGGCTGTTTTTAAATTTGATAATTAATTTGGGGTCATTACAAATAAAAAAATCTAGTTCTTTTCTATGATGTTTTTTAAAGAATTAAATTCATTAATATATTCAATAAAAACTGTACAAACATTATAGAGTGATGCAGATTTGGAGATTTAATATTACATGGATATTTAAAGTTAAATCCATTGAGCATACATGAATCGCATAATTAAAAACTTCCATAAATCAAATTTTTTTTAGTGGAGTTAACCACATGAATCTATTTTATTTATTAAATAATACGCTGGTTATAAGGCATGCTAGTATTTTCCCACAATTGTAAAAATATATGATTTGTCAAAAATATATTTATTTTTATTTCAGGTTTCATGATACTAAAGTTTTTAGGACTACATCTTTGGTGAAATATATTTATGCATTGTACTGGAAACATAGTGTGAACATAAGATGTGATATTTTCGTTTAACAAGCAATCGAGTTAATAAAGCATGAAAAGCAAATACAGATGCAATCTTTGGCAGATAGAGGAAAGATAATCAAGGGATAATAGAGATCACTTTCTCATTCGAAATGTGCCAAACATTTACAGTAAATACATTATGTGAGAGTACGGCGAATCGAATTATGGTGTATTAAAAGGAATTGCTGATAGTTACTAGAATTTCTTCAAGGGTTGGTAAAAATATACCAAATGATAATGGGGATAATCTCTTTCTTCTTAATAAATAAAAATTCATACAAAAGTATTACAAGCGCAGCTGCATATTACTTCAGAATCCAATTCGTATCTTTTTTATTTGAAACCAATGCATACAAAATGTTCATATTTTATTTGAATCAATTTACAAAAAAGTGCTTAAATTTCCATTTTGTTAATAAAATGTTATAACTTTTGGCTGATAAAATATTGCATTGTTCATTAATTTATAATTTATAATTATAAGTGAAAGATGGCTTATCAATTTTAACATTTAAAGAAATGAGAGCTTAGAAACTGAGAATGGCAGAATTCTAGCATGTGATAACCGCTATAAGACATAAAGCATGCTTCACGAGTGCTTGTAAAAAGAAACAATTATTTAAGCACGTAAGAGGCTTTCCATATAAGTATTGCATATAGAATGTGCAATTTTATATAAAAAGACTATTTAAATATATTCCAAACAAGTAATATAAAAAATTAGTCAATTTCTACTAAGGTCAGCAAAGATTTTTTTTATTTTTGTTACTTTTTATTAAATAATTACAATTGCTGTTGTTGTTCTCATGTTAGGCTTTACAGCGGTAAAAGGGGTGGAGTAGCTTCTGAGGAACCCCTGAACACCCGAGGACAGAAGTCTGACTTCTATCTCACACCCGTCACAAACTCTTTTTATGGAGCGGACTTTCATTCATTAGGAACACAGATCGTAATTTAGAATCTAGATCGTAATTAGATCAGAGAACGATCACCTCTGAGCCATTATCCCCAGTGGTATTACTCTCTAAATGGGGGACTTAGTGACCACGACAGGTTTAGCGTCCACACACACCAGCCAACACCCTACCAACCAAGCTATAAATGTCTAGTAATAACGCTTACTATAAATAATCGATAAAAAAATAAATTTGCGTTGAATTTTCAACGCCAAATGCATGAACTTTCAACTCCAGTTTGGATAACACAATACAAATAAAAAAAATTAATTTTCTTTATTCTGTATTATTTTAATTCGAAAGTACGTCAAAATGAATCCGAAAAATGGATTAATTAACAATGCTTACTTTTAAATTAATGAACCATTAAGTAAATAAACAGTATCGTTTGCAATAATTGGCCGAAAACATGTTAAGCCCAATCTCATTGGCTTGGGGGAAAAAACAAAATTTATTCGTTTCTTACTTGGCGATGGGAAAATGAAGATTTTTGGCGAGAAAGTTAGTTTGAAAGCAATTAATAAAAAAAATTAATGAATTAATATTTGAAAAAACTCTATTAACATCAAATGTCATCCGCTACAAATTAAAAAAAAATACTTGCATTTCTTTAAATGAATAAAAACTATTTTACGAACAATTGAAAATCTGAACTATATATATAGGGATTGTAGGGATTGAAATACTGATAGTAGGGATTGAAATAGAATCGAAATTCTCCAAAAATTATCTTGGAGTTCTGCCTTAACCATTGAAGACTTTTCCAAAATCATCATGATAAACTGCACTATCTTTTTTTT
>JAOUZG010008087.1:3596592-3643607 GCA_026289955.1 Argiope argentata | reverse complement strand
GTTCAAATTTTCAATCGTTAATAAAATATTTTCTATTCATTCAATAAAGTTTCAAGTAAATTCTTTAAAACTTGTTGTGGATAACATTTTAAGTTAACACAGTTTTTTCAAATATTAATTTATAATTTTTATTAATTAATTAAAAATAACTTTTTCGACAAAAATCATCATTTCCCCTCCGCCAAATAAGTAGCGAATTCAGGTTGTTTTTTCCAACACTAATGGAATTAGACTAATTATGTTGTCGGCCGATTATTTTAAACCATTCTGTTTATTTTCATAATGTTTGATGCATTTAAAATTAAACATTGCTAATTAATCGTTTTTTCTGGTTCATTTTAAAATACTTCTAATTTAAAATAATACAGTATAGAGAACATTAAATATTTCTAATCAGTATTGCTTTATCCTCAAATGATGTAGAAAGTTCATGCATTTTGGATTGCCACAATTGGCTTTAAATCCTCAGTTGATGTTGAAAAATTGAATGCTAGTATAATTTTTTGATCACTTATTTATAGTAACTGTAATTGTTAGGACTGAATAGTTTGGTTGGTAGGGCTTTGGATTCGCATTTCTTTGGCTGCGAATTCGAACACCTTATATAGATAGGAGAATGAAAAATTGTCAGGAAATTCGTTTTCTATTTTGCAGCTTAATATTGTGATTCAGTCATATTTATATACATATTTATATTAAATGTTATTATTTAATATAAAATAATAAAAATAAAAATTTTCATTGTTAACTAAGTAGGAATTGATTTAATTTTTTTTATATTACTTGTTGCCAATTATATGAAAAACATAAAAACAATGAACATGATTTTTGTTATTCGGATGAAAATTTAAATTTAAATTTTAATAAGGAGAAGATCTTTGGTTGGTCATAAAATAAACTTTTATAGAAAGAGAAATCATTATTTTGAAAAATCTTCCAAACTGTGCTTAAACCTAACGGAGAAGTTTTTGACAGGAAAACTTTATGAAGCCACTCAAAACTTTAGACATGAACTAAGTGACACTGCTTTCCAAGATGTCGTCCACTTTGAAAGACTATGAATCTCATAAATTTTTACAAATAAGAATATTTTGTTAAACAAAAAAAGAAATAATGTCAATATACTAAAGCCATGAGAAAAAGATTATTATTTAAGAGTAAAGTAAGAAGGTATACTTCGGTCAATGTGAAAACATATTTGATTAAGTATTTAAAAATAATTCATTTGTAACCATTATCAAGATTAAACTTTAAAATATACTAATAAATAAACTGTTTTTTGACATATTCTTACAATTCGATAACTAACAGGAAATTTTGATAATAATGTGGGAAACAAATACTTGTTATATATAATACATATTATTGTTTATGTATTATTGTTAAAAATATTATTAAAATTTTGTTTATATTATTGTTAAAATATATATAAACAATAGCGTATTCTAACAATTCAATAACTAACTGGAATTTTTGATAATAATGCGGGAAACAATTAATCGTTATATATAATACATATTATTTTTAAAATATTGTTTATATTACTGTTAAAATATTGTTTATATTATTGTTAAAATATTGTTTATATATTATTGTTAAAATATCGTTTATATATTATTGGTAAAATAATGTTTATACATTATTGTTAAAATATAGTTTATATATATTATTGTTAAAAACGAAATAGCGTCATTGTTTGTCTAACAGTAGTCACTGTTTAATTCAAGATTTAAAATTGAAGAAATGGATAATTTAATTATTGCAAAACTGGATTCCCAATAAATTCCAAAAATTATTTGTTATTTAAATAACAAATTTATATATATGTATAATATTTAGCACCCATTTTTTTAGAATTTATATAATTGCAGGCACTTAAAAGGTTTGAACAAAATTAAATACTCAGGGATAAATTAACTAAGCTATTATAAATTTCTAGGATTTTCTATTGAAGGCGAAAATGACTTTTTATGTTTTGTGCTTTTCTACTATAAATTTGGGGCATGTCATTACAGAAAATCTATTTTCTTTATATCTTAAAATTTTAAAAATTAGCATTTCAGTAACAAAAATTCCATTACTTACAATTTTTCTTCAAATTTTCTTCAATTTTTTTCATGAAATGAAAAAATTTGAATCTTATCTGTTTTAGTTTTGCTGAAATATTAAAATATTTTAAAAGTTTGATTGCATTTATCCCCCATGTATTTTTTTCATTATTGAAATCGCTTTATTTACACATATTTTATTATCATTTTGTAATGCAAAATAAAACAAAACTTTCATTATGCATGGGTAATCATTTAAATTAATCATTGCTTTACAAAATTATTGCACTTTTTTCATTTCCTTGTGTGATTTTATCTCATATTTTAGTACTTCTAAATTTAAATGCCTTCATATGGCATATCTAAATGAATGGCAATATGTCATATGCATCCATATTGCATATTTTTGTTTATAGTTATTTCAGCTTCATTTTGTTGAAGGAAATTTTCTTACATTAGATACATTTTCAGTTTTATATATTTTATACATTACTTTGAAAGTCATATTTCTTAAAATGCATCAATAGTCTATATTTTTCAGATTTTCTCTTTCAAAATACAAATATTTGACCTTTGTTTGTGAGTAGAAATATTTCACCTTTTTTAGTTAATACAAATATTTAAATTTTGCTTAGATATTGAAATATCAACGCACAAATATTCATACCTCAATTTTATGCAAAGGATGGTTTAGAAATTGTTTTTTAAAATATATTTTCAAATATAGCCCAAATTTACATTTTATAATTTCTAAATAAATCGGTTCCATTAACAGTAGCAAAATTCTCGGATTTTTTATTTTTATTTTTCAAATGCTACAATCTACTAATTATAGAAAAAAAACGATAAAAAGATAGGATTTTGAAGAAAATACTTTGGGAATAAGGTTTATTTTTTCTATCGGATTGGAAATATAAACAAATATATTTACTATGCTATGCAATCGGTTTAAGCTACTACAAAAAAGAATATCTGAAATTTACTTCAGCTTTCAGTGAACGAAAATATATCTTGGAAATAAAACTGAACTATAAAAAGTAGTTTAAAATATTTTATTTGTGAAAAGTATAGAAGATTGACTTCCTATAATAATTTCTCATCTTTTTTCAATAGAAAATTTTATTTTGAACTTGCTATAAAAGAATTTTGAATCTATGACTAAATGTATAAAATAAGATAAATTAATTTTTGCGCTAATATTTCAGAAAAGTAGCATACACATTTTTCAAAAGAATAGCGTTATTTTCTATAAGGTGTGTGATAAAACTGGATTGAAAGAATTAATTTGAAAACCTCCTTTTTCTTTTGAAACTTCAACAAATAAGGATGTAATTTTGTTTTTATTTTATGCATTATTCACAAATTTAAAAGTAAAGAAAAAGGAAATCGTATGTATGCGTTTTGTAAAATCTATTTTTAAAGAAAGGAAAAAGAAAATTATTAATTTGTTAGAAATGGTTATTTATCGAAAAATTTCGGAATAATGTAAATGTTTCAAATCTTATTGATATGTTATAGAATTTATAAATGTTTTAAATTTCTTTTGTGAATGTATCAAAAGTCTGGGATCTATTAACCGTTTGAGTGCGGGGAAAAGCTATCTCGCTTCCTTTGTTTGTACCGAAAAAGCGGAGATGCTGCTATTTGTTGGTACATTGGGTTATTCGGAAAGTAATTTCGTTTTCTTTCTTTTTTTGATGAAAATGAAAGACGATCTTCGCGTAATGAATACACATTTCATTAAACTGTATATTGGCTATTCTGATCCAACACCTTTAGCCATCTTTCTGGTAGTAGTAAGATTCAACGCTCATAAAAAATTTTTGGTCTTTGCTGGCAAAAAACTGATCCAGGTGATTTTTGACGTCTTTATTTGAGGTAAAGATTTTACCATCCATAAATTTTGCAGTGAGCGGAACAAATAATAATCCAAAGGGTCTAGATCTGGAGAATATGATGGGGTGGACTTTTTTCGTGGCTTTTGAGGAGCGAATCACAGACGTCAAAGCGACGTTATAAATTTCTCTCCGTGAGGACATTGATAACCCATATATTGAGCTTCGAGGTTAAAAACAGGCCTTTCAGGTTGAATTTGGTAAATTCAATCTGGATAACAGTTGAATTTGGAACCTGAATAAATAGGTGAATTTGGTGAATTTAACCTTTCACTGATCTAATGTGTTTTTATTCACCGGTTTGCATCAACGAATGTCTTTATCGTATCTTTATCAGCTTCAACCGGCCTTCCAGAACGTGGTACATCTTCGACATCAAAATTGCCGGATCGAAATTTTTCAAACCAGTTCTGGCACTGGCATATTATCAATACATCGTCTCCATACACATCGATTAATTTATTTCTGGCTTGAGCAACATTTTTACCTTTCCTATAGTAAAAGAGTAAAATATGACGAAAATGCTTCTTATTGCTTTCCCTATTTAAAAGGGTACTTACCAAAAACTACTGCGAAAAATCAATTGTTTTTCACACACAAGCCTTGCTATATCACCTCTCAAAACACATAATGATTATGCGGCTTAGATGTAAAGTTGGGATAAAAAAGTGGAATTAAATCCCCTGTCGGGAAAAAACGAAATTACTTTCCGAACAATCCAATAATTTAGTATTTTCTATTTGCTACCATATCTGGAATAAACTGCTAACTTTATAAAATATGTTTATTTCAGATTTTAAAGGATAGCAATATCTCCAAAAGAAATTAAGTTACAGAGAATTTCACGACATTTTCGATGGCTTAAAGCTTGCATTTTCGGCTAGCATGAATTTTTCTAAATTCACACTTGGATAACATTTGGAGGTCTCTATTATATAAAAATTAGTATTTTGTTTGTACAAATAGCAAATTTCGAAGATTTTGAAGTTGCCATACAGCACCCGGTTTAGAAAGTTTGGTCTCATAAGCTGTGGTATACTTATTTTTAACCATTCATAAGTAGCATTCGGTGCGAATTACTTTTTCTTATTTTAGAATTATTTGACAAAACGGATCGAAGGCAACAATGAATAAAGTAATTCTTTCCCAGATAAATGCATATTTGCTGGAGTTTTGCTGAAGCTGTCAAAACAAGCGTAAATTTATGTTTGAAAGAGTAAATATTTAGATAACCTTAATTGAAAAAAATATTCGATCTCCAGGTTGCTTATTTCTCGCTTTATCATTATTTAGTTCATTCGGATGAAAAGCAGTCCTTTTTTCCACCTAATTAACTTCTAGATTTTCGTATAAATGACTTGCTACTAGAAAAAAGTAAAAACATTTTCCCTCTACCGTCTCATTTGTATAAGGATCCCGTGTCTATCTTTCTTAACTCTCTCGAAACGATCAGTGAATACGGAATCCCCTTTCTCATCCGCTTAATTAATCGCATTTCTTTCGCCTTACTATAACTCGTACTTCATTTGTTTCGGAAACAAAGATAGAGCCCCGAATTCTTTGGACTAAATAAAGATCACTGCATTTTGTCACTTTGAGTTATACAGCAATGAATCGTAATTGAGGAGACTAAGCAATCACAGAAAATTTTTAAGGTACTCATAAGACTAATAAAACAATCTCCAATAAAAGGGAATCTAAATTACGGACCCAGAACAACAAAACGGTTTTAGTTGTATAGTTGAAAATATGTGTAAATTTATCAAGCGAATAATAATAAAATATATTTATTAATACATGCAATGGTGTCAAGGCCTTTAAAAAATAGACCATAGTTCCAATATTTTTAATTTTTTAAAATAATTGTAATAAAACTTTTAAAATCCCAAATGAGTCTCCAATAAATATACTATCTAAAATAATTATTCATAGCGTATATACTATATATAAGAAAATTAAATTATGAAATAATAGTGATATATAATTGCAATTGCATAAAATGTAATTTTAATTATTTATTATATAAATAAGCATTTGCATATATTTTTGAGACAACTTATATCTACAGATTGCTTTATATAAATCGATATATAAATGATTTCTGAAAAAAATATATAGAATTCTGTCATAGGAATTCATTTTTTTTACAAATTAATAGTTAAACATTAAGAAACTATTAAAAGCAACAATTTATATTTATTCAAAAATGAGAAAATATGAGCTGAAGAAAAGAAGAATTGAAAATATGAAATAATATAAGTTAGAGTAAAGAAGAATTGAGATTATCAGATAATATGAGTTAAAGTAAAGAAGAGTTGAGATATCAAATATCATTAGTTAAAATAAATAATAATTGAGCATATGAAATAATGTGAATTAAAGTAAAGAAGAATTCAGAGCATTTGATAATGTTAGTAAAAGTAAAGAAGAATTGATTTAGTTAATTTTGAATGAATATAATAAAATAATTTAATTTCATGTATTTATGTGCTTTTTTGTTAAATTTCAATTCAAATATCATGGAAAAAAGACTAAATTTGTATTTGTTTAGATCTGCTAAGATAAAGTGATTAGATTTGTAAATTGTATTAATGCTAGTTTGAAATTAAATATGAATATAAGTAAGTAAAATTAATTATTACAAAAGAAATTATTTAATTATAAAATTTAATTATTACTATGAAAGAGAAAAATAAAATTCTTTATGATAATTACCTTATAATAATATATAAAGTAATTGTGCAAATTATAAATAAAACCTAAATTAGGAATTATGAATAATGACATAATTGTGAATAAATTTGAAGTGAATATATTTGTAACATGTGTTAACAAATAGATAGATCAAACCAAATTATTCAGATTAATAATAGAGTTCTAACATAATTTTTACATTTTATAGGGATCTTTATCTGTGAACTTTGAAATAAATTTGGATGAGAATAATGATGACTCCAATGAACTATTTTAGTATTCCTTTGTCTAATTTCCAACAACACTTCTATATACTGATATAAAATACTGAAAATATTCTGAATTAAACTCCTGAAATCCTTTTCCCCTATTTGGTATTCGCTATCAGTTTGAATTACAACATTTAATACATTATGGTCCTTAATAGCTCATTAAATTCACGATACAAATTTGTTGTCGCTGTTGATGTTAATCGCACTTGCCATGGACAATCTCGCTGATGCAGCAGCGAATTTTAAGCCGAGGACGCGTATCTTGTTTCAAAAAGCGCCAACTATAGTCTAGAATACGTCTTAGCTATGCACTCATAATATTTGCTTATACAGCCCCTTTTTACAAGGGGGCACAGTCACACATTTCACAGATAGTATACCGAAGAACAACCATGCCATGAACGGGACTCGAACCGGAGACGTCAAGATCACAAGAAAGACGCGCTACCTCTGTTTCAGAACGTCGGAGGAAACTTGATCTAATTGTTATAATTGGAAACATTTAAATGTTGTTTGATTTTTTTTTGTTGTGTGTAAAATTTATGTCTTTGCATTTAGATATTTTAGATATCTTTAGCTCTTACCAGAATGTTATTTTGAAGAAATGCGCAGTTTTAAATCATTAAAAATTTAGTCTATTTACATCAATAAAATTATATTTCATGATAACATCTACCATAATAAATGGACTTTAAGAACTAAAACGCCTTTCTTAAAATAAGCCTTAGTAAATCTATAAAAAAGCAAATGACAAATTTTGAAAAAAACAAACAATGTAGCGACATTTTATTCAATTTACTGTTAGATTTATCAATTATCTAAAGCTGGTGCATCAGTTTTGAGTAACACTCTGTTTAAAAAAGCATCCATATATTAAAATGAAACTATTAGGGCACAAATATTTTAATGTCTTCTCTGTTGTTCCTAAGTTTAAAAAAATGATGAATTATGTTGACAAAAAATAAATGCTGGCATTATCTGAGCTTGACACACTTATGACACTGTGCGCAAGAGGGACGCATTTGAAAAATGTTAAACCATTTGCATATTAAAAAAGAATCAATGATCAATTTAAAACAACAAGAACAAAATGACAGGATGATAAAATTAAAAATGACGTACCCCAACATTGATAAATAAAATGCTTCTGGGTATGAAACTTTTCATCCTTATATTATTGGATCAGGTACTGGAATAATTTATTGTGTAATTTATTTAATCTTGAATGTCTTTTATTCCAATTACAAAATGTATAAAATGTTTTATGCACACCAAAAGACTTGGAATTTATATTCTGATTAAAAATATGCAATGTATTCCCGAAAAAAAAAAAATAGCGATTATTTCTTTAACTAACAGAACTTAAAATACACTTACAATTGTGAAGTTTCTTCGATTATATGAAAATACTTAATTTAACTGAATTAAGTAACAAGCAGTAATGTAAACGATTAATTACACTAAATTTATGAAAACACTTAAATTTCAGCAAATATTATTAAGTCACTTCAAATTTTTACTTGCCAAAATTTGCCAAGATATTTAATGAGAAATCGATTTGTTTACACTATATTTCTATATCTAAAGACGTTAACGCATGGCAAAATATCGTCTACAATTTCGTGACCACGACTAATGACCACGAAAGTGACGTCACTTGAGCATTTGCTATCTGTTAAAAATAAAAATATAAGTTTATGTTATGGTGTATTTACCACTAATAATAAATAATAGAGATAATCAAACTACTTTTTGAAAATTACTTCTATAAACACACTATAATTATATTAGATGGATTATAGTTTCCGCCAATCGTGCCATTCTTGGCATACTACATCACTGCTAAAGTTTCACATGATTGTTGAATTTCGCTTGCAAAAGAAATTTCCTTCACTATAATCTACATTTTCAAGGTCGTTTTAAAAAGCTCACAATGACGAAAATCTTGCTTGAACAGTTGCCTGAGGGCACATATTGAAGACTGCTCACGAAAGTGTAGACGGTATTTTGCCGTGTGATAAGGCTTTAAGGTAACAGTTTCCGCGAGTATTTCATTTCAAAGGTGTTATCTCCCAAAACTATAAAAATGGCAGAGTAATAATGCTTGGATATCATAATACCTTTACTGATATTCATTAATTTTTGATGGTCAAATAGGAAATTAATGGAAAAGATGAAAGACCGGGTTCTTTAGATTATATTTGGCTCTTATAGAAAGTTGTATTCTTTTAACAATATTCGCGTCCATGCAATCCTATTAATCACTTCCAATATCAAGACAGATTTCCTGAATTATTTCGGCAAAATTTTTTGTGTCAGTAAGAGTTTAGTTCCAGACCGAACGTAAGAAATACTGTAAAACTATATTTTATTCAAAAATATATTTAAATCCATTGATGTAGAATTTAATTCAACGTATTCTTGCAAGAGAAATCACCCGTAATTGAATTTAGCATCCAACCGTCGTCTTATGGCTGACGTATGATGATGAGGTTGTTGTGAATGTAATTCAATTCGTAATTTAACTATAGGCAGAATTGGTTTATAATTGTTCGATAGATTTCAAGCTAGAACTGGCAGCGTAGTTGCCCCTAAAATGCATTCCATATTCTCTGGTCCAGAACAAAAGATTGCGAATTACCCTTTGTGAGGTATTTGACTCAGAAATCATTTCAAAAAATGATGTATGAAATTCAGGGAATGTCAGTCATTGAAAATGAAGGGTCGTCAATTCTCATGACTAATGACATTAACGGTATGGTGATAATATTAAATGAATATTTTTGGTATTTTTAAATGCATTCGTTTTGGCCAAAAAATTTTGATAATATAAAGGGAATGGTAGCCTTTAAAACTATCACATGAAGTATCTTTTAATATATTTTGGGATTGTAATTTATTCTATAACAGTAAATGGATATGAATATAGAAATAGTTTTATGCATGAATACATTAATTAAAAATTCAATAAAATAAAACTCTTATGCTAAGGTATATAAAAAAATCAAAATTATCCGCCTAAAGAAAAGAAATATGATGCATAAATACTACCGTTAGATTATTTATTAATATCATTCCTTATATCAAGACCTGAAATGATATTAAATGTCCTTATTATGATATATTATATGTTATTATTTGTAGTTATCGTTATTATTATAACAAAGGAAGTGAAAATTCAGTTTTAATGTCTTTCTAAACAATTCGTTATTATTCACTGCTTAAACAAAAAATGCTGTGCCTGAAAAAGAATGTTGCATAATTACTGCTATTAAAATATACCAGCGGGTGACCGAGCTCCACTCGGAGAAAACAGGTATCGAATCTAACTCGAATATTTAAAATTTTAAATTTAATATTTATATATATTAAATCGAATATTTAAATTTATCAAAACAATACATGCCATAAGAAAATTTGTGAAACCATTGGTGAAAAGATAACCGGTCAAAGTGCACCATTGTAAACTATTCTAAACAAAGTTAGAGTTTGGAAAGGGAACTATTCTATACAAAGGTAAAGTTTGAAAAGTCATAGGAAATAAAATGTAATTGATAACAAAAATTATACAATTAAAGAAATGATACAAAGTGAGCAGTGTAAAGATTGAAGTGTGTTGAAGTTCAATATTTTTGACAAATTTATTTAGAAAAAAACGAACGAGCGCTAAATTCAAAATTTCATTAACAAATTTCCCTTAATAAAAAGCAGTGGAATTAGAATCGTGCTTTTTTGAAAGAAAATTTAGTAAAAATATCAAAGTTATCCTTATTTTTTTCTGATGAATGTTGAAAAGTCGGAAATGTGGAGCGATTTTCGACTTGGTAACCATTCCTCGTATTATAGTATAAGATAAAATTAAAACTTAAGCTCCAAGCATGCGTTACGAGTAAAAGGGAAAAAATTATCTTATTAATATGTTGCCATCAGATTGACAAAAACTCAAATTTAAAAAAAAATAAATTATTATTGCGCCTTAAGTATATGAAAATGCAATTTTCATCACGTGTCTGCATGAAATGAAAATATATATATATAAATATTGATATAGATGGCATATTGGCTATAGATGGCAGCACGTTACCACTTGAAAATTTAAGTAGCCATTATGGCGAATTAATAAAGTTTGAAAATATCCTATCTGTAACTCCGAACTGCTCAACCGTAGCGCTTCAAAACCGGCGCCAATCAATTCCTCGTGGCCAAAAATCCCTGACCCCCAAGTTTACCGGAGTTTATTAATTCTGGGGCGATTTTCGACTTGACAACCATTCCTCGTATTATAGTATAAGATATGAAATTATATATCTTAATTTAAATGCTAATTATTTTCCTAATTTTTATCTTAATTTAGCCCATATTATTCATTCTAAAAAGTTATATTATTTCCTGATCAAATTTCTACTTTTTATTTAGTTTTATTTAAGACGCCATCAATATATATATATTGATTTATTATGTCGTTTTTCAGCCTTCTCTTACACTCAAAAATATTGGATAAAAAAAACTTTAATTCTTATAATGTTTTTTTAAGGACACTTAAGATTCCTTTCCCTGAGTTTCATACAAATGCTTATAAAAATCTCTAATATCACTGAAAAGAAAAATTGCTTTCTCGTTGGCACTTGTATCGCGATGTGATACAGCATCAGTTTATTATCGCATTTTCCCTAACTATGTTTTCCGTAGTGAAATAAATCAAATTTAACTTTTCAAAAATATTTTCTACACCCAACTACTAACATATGTTTACGTATATGTATTTCTTTTGTTGATAAAAAAAATTTTCATAAATAATTCAATATCAAATATAATATTTTATTCTCTACAATTCTTGGAGAATTTTGTGATTATATAAAAAAAGAGACATTTCATAATTTACTCTTTAATTTAGATAATAGTCACATCAAAAATTTATAGCGATAATTTGCAACAAACAAACCCACACAAGAAACAATTTCGTTTAATATTAATACAATAATTCGAAAACAAAAATTCTTGTATCAAAGTAATAAATATTTTATACCTACTAAAAAAATGGTGCTACAAAAATAATATTATCACGTATTCCTATATATTCTCCTTTTATATAAAAGTACAAAAATATTGTATATTTCAGTCCCTAATTAGTATGTTATTTTTTCGATTTTATTCTCATAACATTTTATCTTTGCATCCAAAGGAAGTGAAAATTCATACTTTGTAATTTAAGTGACAAATTTTATATCAAATCTTTATTACGATGCTTTAAATGAAACTAGAATCCAAAACTTTGATATAAAGGTGCATATTATTGATCCATTTTTTCCGACAAATAATATTCTAAACTGAAATATGTTTGTCTCCGACTTTTTCCAATGACAACATGAGAAACAACGTTCAAACTCATGACAAATAATATTACAATCTTTTCGTTTTTGCATTGACATGCCGCCAACGTTGGCGTTTTTTCCTGTCATGTCTTTCATTCCTTTTCATTCATCTTTAAAGGCGAGGGCTAAGAAAATAGAACTCCGGAGCTGATGGCATAAGAAAGATACATGCATAAATGATTCGTCACTTTTCTGTTGAATTCCTGTCAAGAAAGGAAATTTGAAAATTTTGCTGTGTTGTTCTAGTTTTTTTGTGGAGCGACAACTCCTTTAGATGAGATGTGGCTGCATTATCATTCATAAAAAATCGAATGAAAATGGTTGTGTTTCGTTTTACCATTAAACATTTATGTATTTTATGTCTCTGTATTACTATGGATTTTGTTGAAGCATATTATTCTACATTTGGCTGCATTATCGTTCATAAAAATTCAGATGGAAATATCAAAGTTCTGTCTCATTTCATCTTTAAGCCTTTATGTCTCTTTATCATGGATTTTGGTGTAGCAAAGTATATATGGATAACTGTCATTGAAAAATAATTATGTTCTTTATTTTAAAAAATTTCTATGTTGGTCTAGGTTTTCTATAATGCGGCAACTTTTTAGATGAAATATGGCTGCATTATCATTCATAAAAATTCAGACTAAAATCTCTAAATTCTGTCTCATTTTACCTTTAACATTAATGTCTCTTTATCAGAGATTTTGGTGAAGCAAAATATGTATGAATAACTGTTTATAAAAAAGCGTTAAGTTCTTCATTAGAAATATTTGCGGTTCTTTTATAGATTCTTCGTAGTGTAGTAACGTCTTTAGATGAAATGTGGCTGCATTATCATTCACAAAAATTGGAAAAGAAATCGTTGTGTTTCGTTTTACCATTAAACATTTATGTATTTTATGTCTTTGTATTACTATGGATTTTGTTGAAGCAAAGAATATATATGAATAACTGTCTTTGAAAAACAACTATGTTCTTCATTAAAAGATTTTACTATGTTGGTTTAGGTTCTCAACTCCTTTAGATGAGACATGACTGCATTATCATTCATAAAAATTCAGATTAAAATCTCTAAGTTCTGTCTCATTTGACATTAAAATATCTATGTATCGTTTTCATGGATTTTAGTGAAGCAAGGTATATATGAATAACTGTTTCTATAAAAGTGTTATATTCACCATAAGAAAATTTTTCTCTGCTTTCATAGGTTGTTTGTAGTGCAGCAACTCCTTTAGATGAGATGTGGCTACATTATCATTCATAAAAATTCGGAGATAATTCATTAAAATTTGTCACCTTTGCCCATTAAACATTTATATATTTTCTCTCTTTTCAATGGGGTTTGTTGAAGCTTAGTATACTTGTCTACACTAATGTCCATACATTAAGAATAATGCAAAATCAGAGAATAAAAGAGTCAGAAGTAAAACAAGTTTGAATTGTTTGACTGCTGACCAAAATAAACAGCTGGAAACATGTTATATAATTGATATCATTAATAAAAATTGCAATTTTTTTCTCTATTACAATTACAAAAATACCCTGTTTACAAAAACAATACTATATGGTTGATATAATGGTTAATACATATTGTGTCTTACAGACGATGCAATACAGTCCGTACAACCCCTAGGCATTTTGGGTATCAAATTATCGATCTGATCTTGGGGAATAGCATCAAACAATGCTCTCCTAAGTTCCGATATACATGAACGGAGGGAGGTGACAGAGTGAAACTCGTCGGCCAAGCAAGTCCCACACATGCTCTACCGGTTTTATGTCCGGTATCAATGTTAGCCAGTCCATACGGGTGATATCCTCCGATCTAAGGCATTAAATTAATAAGTTTCAAGGTCAAAATGGACGTTGTTACCCATAAACACGAATTCTACGCCTATGAGCCCCCGAAATAAACATACATGTTGTTCCTGAATAACGTTTCGATAGATTTGACTGCAATGGTTCCAGTTTGATCAAGGAAGGTCTATTATGGAACCCAGAATAATTCCTCCCGAAAGGAGCAATATTGCACCACCGTAACGGCGTCACACGATGATTTTCTTTTGGGTCTCTTGGGTACCTGGCTAACGGGTACCTGGGGCTCTCCATATGAAATACCGATGAGAATCAAACTGCAAGCTAATCCTGGATGCACCGGAAAACATTACTATAATCTTGGAGTCGTTGCCCAAGTCTGGGAAAGACATTATGGGCGATTCAAAGTTCCTAGAAACCTTCCAGTTGGGTACTCTTCCATTCTTGATGGCCGATAATTCTATCAATTAAAAAATCCTTCAAATTTGTCCTTTGTATCATAAGTAGGCGACTATCGCACTGAAAGGCGTATAAAGGGCTGCGAACAATGTTCCTTTTTTTTACTGTATTCTTAATACATCACTCGCTTACACTCTCTTCCTTGTGACGTGCTATCTGTGTCATCTGATGGCTTTGTTCAATTTGCATCTTATTTTTGAAGATTTGTGCAGTCCTTTTACGGGAGATATACGTATTTAAGAGTTCAATTTCCGCTCGATTCTGAATTATCCTTAATTTATGGACATGAGTATATAAGGATGATAATGATAAAATATATCCAAAAAGTGATGTTAAACCCGCAAATGGTTTATAATTAAAATTTAAGAAAATGAAATAGCTGTCAAAGGATTAGAGATACAAAAAATATCTTACATAGACATGTCTATTAGATGCAAAAAAAGCTAAAGAGAGCCAAAAAATTAAAAACAAACAAAAAACGAAATGAAATAAAAAAGCTGGTTAAAAAGAAAAAAGTGGAGAAGGTCCAAATGACTCAAGCAGCGCATAATAATCAACGATAGCATTATCATTAAAAGATAATTAGTATGAAATAGTATTTACAAAAAATAGGCAATTAAATCTTTCCAAACATAAACATAAAAATAAAAGAATTTTATGGAAAAAGAAATAAATATCAATAAACAAACATGAAAAAGTAAATATAATGATTGCCTCTGTCTAAGCTAGAACTCAGGACCAAAAGAAAAAGCTAGAAAAAGAGTTTTTTTTACATTTTTTTTCTTTTATTCAAAATTTACAGTTTACCTTTAACCCTCTGGCTGCGTAATTGATTAAAATCACTATTTAGGTGCAGTGTCTGCAAATAAGTACAAATATTTTTCAAAGAAAGTGAGCTGATACTATATGTTACACAATACTGATACAATATATTAAAAGACTTTGAGAGTAAAAACAAACACTGAAAACTGCGAAAATGCGGCTTTCTACTGAAAATGGACTGATCGGAAACCCACAAAAATCACTGGGTATGCAACTGTAAGGTTAAAACTGCTAGACTTTCTCTATATATTTTGAAGGGTTCAGACATTATTAGAATGCCATTTAAAGTTTACAAATGTTAAAAAGACATAATCATTTGAATTATTAAGATGAATTAAAAATTGCTTTATTGCATGGTGGAACCAACAAAAAGTCAGTTTTTTTAATAGTAAAATAACCTATAGCTTTAAATAGCATTTTTCTTTGTAGCAAAATAATATATTCCAATTTAATAAAGATTAGTCCAGATACTCGACAAACGAGGATATATTTTTATTCAGTTTGGAGAATCCTGCTCTAATTGTGATCCAGGAAATCCAAGACAGCTTGAGTTTCTAAAGCCAATTTTTTAAAAAGAATTTAGGAAATATTTAGTTGAGATTTAATAAATTTTCACATTTGAATTTGAAAAATTGAAGCAAAGTGTATATGAAGAATTGTTTTTGAGAAATAATTATGCTCATCACTATGGTGATAAAAAAGAATGTTTGAAACTTATAATTTGACCTTGACAATAAAACATAACTTAAAGAAGCACACGGAACAAAATTAATGTATTCGTTGCGACAGATTTGCTTTTAAGTTTTATTAATGATACTTCGTAAATAAAGGATAAAAAAATTAATATGAATAAGATTAATGTGCTAAATTTCCCTTTAAAATACCAAACATAAAAAGTAATTTTTAAAAAATCTAATGTAATATTATATATGTATATACATACTTATTGGCAAACTCTGATGGCGATAGAAAGAATTAATCTTTTGGTTTGCTCCATATTGACAACTGACAATAAAATATATCTTAAAACACACAGTAAACCAAATTAATATATACATTGTGAGAAATGAGTTTTATTTTATTTTATTTAATTAATGATACTTTTAACTCAAGGGATAAAATGTTGAAAGATAAACAGGGTGAATGTGTTGAGTTGCACTTTCAAAGTAATCAATATAAAAATAACATAAAAAACATTAATAATTATTTTAATAATAAATTAGGAACAAAAACTTAATTTACATTATTAAATTAATTGCTAATTGAGTTTTAAAATTATTAATATATTTTCACGATGATAACATAAATGCAGAAATATTTAAAAAATTGAAAATTATGAAATAAATAAAAAATTCATAACTAAATTCATTCTCTACAAAGTTAAAATATTTAAATAGCAGGATATAATAAACAAGAGAATGCTGCAAAAATATTGTAAGATTATTTTGCTTACTTCGGTTATGGTATTGATTAATTAAAATTAAGATAATATAGAATATGATATAAGTTCTCCCCAAAAAATAAATGGATTTTATAATATTTAAATCGATTTGAAATACTATGAATGGAAAATTTTAGACATTAGTTATTTTTTATGATTTTTAAATTTTCTGATGATAAGGGGCACAAAACAACTTTATAGACTTATTTACAATAAAAAATACGGCATGATTTCAGTGCTTATACTATTAAAAATCATACTTTAAAATTTTTTTCTAAAAAAAATCTATTTTATATATTTCATTTACCAAACGATTTCAAATAAAATATCAAAGGACAAATAATTTAATTTTTTAAAGTATTTCAATTATAGTACATCCTATGAATATTCGAACTATTTAAAAACTAATTATAACATTTTGTAAAAATTAAATTCATGCTTCTTTATCGAAATGGCATATTATTTTCAAGAATAACGAAACTATAAAATATGAAAATAAGAAGATTATGTCGAAATAATCAACAAATTTCTATATAGGAAATAGTTTCTTCTGTGTTAAATAAATCATAATGCTTTTTGAAGGAATTTTAAAAATTACTTTTTTATAAATTTTTCATTAAATCTAACTCATTTATCGAATTCTGAAGAAAAAAATAATAAAATAGTTATTTATTTCGCACAGTGTTACGTGGCACAATTTTTTTAAAATATTTTTTTCCTGTAATATTCTATTAGATATGCAATAGAATTGTTTGGCAATTAGGAAATATCAAATTAATTCAATGAAATAAATAAAATTCATTATATAACCTAAATCTTATTTTATCCATCTCGCATTTGCAAACATGTGAATTAAAATCAGATAGATAGATTCTCGTTTTTTATCAATTTAGTTCCGCTTACACCAAATTACATCATTTTATATAATATTGAGGGGAAAACACCCTCAATACACCAAATTACATCATTTTATATAATATTGAGGGTAAAAGAAATGCATATGTTTTATTTTTAAATAATATTTTGTTAATTTCTTTTTTTATATACAGTGTGATTTAAAAAAAATAAAATAAAAGTACAGCTATTTCTGTGCATATGCATGTCTAATATACTAAATATTGCACGAATATCATTTAAACATTGCATTAAATATTTTTCTAAAAATGTAAAGCATAATCAACTCTGTTTTTTTAATTTTAAAAGCATTATTTATACACAAAGAAGACATTTTTTTAAAAAAAAAACATCCTCATTATTAGAAAAATATTGTTTTTAAATAAATTATTCAAATATTTATTATAACTCTTAAAAGTTTTTATTGATTGTTTATCTGAGATTGTTAAATGTCCTTCAAGTGTTTGTCATAAAGAATACTTTATTTTAAAATTGTTCGTAAATGGAACAAAGTTGTAACTTTGTGACATAAGAAGAATTTCCATAAAAATGTGTATTTGTTCAATGTTATATTTTTAACACCCAGTTCTTAGTTTTAAAAAATAGTTCTATATTTCTCATTCTCTAATGGACAGTTTATTCATGCTATTCTTTTAACAATTTTCTTGTCTGAAAAAGAAACAATTTAACAATAAATTTGATTTGAAGTGGAAATTTATTTTTATCTTTTAAGAATTATACAGAAGTTTCTTTTTTTTCTGTTCTAAAGGGAAAAACATCATTTATTATAACACATAAGACTTTATTTGAAATTATTTCTTATGTTGCATGTAATTTCTACATTTTAAATTTATTTTATTTGAGTTTTTTTGATTAATATATTTCGTCACGCAACAGCTCTGTTTGGTGTTGTCCGTCCGTGAATTTGTAGCTGGTGACGCTTATATTTAATACACGTTTCCCTAGACAATAAAGTCTGCATCTTCGCATTGTTCTTGCGTGAGAATTATTAGTAACAATATATTAGACAGTATTTCAAATTTAGATTGAATAACATACTCATTTCTATTAAAATAAATATATATGTTAGGTTTTACTATTTAGGCTAACAATTTTTTTATAATAATAATATTAGAAGAGCTGAATATGAATTTTTTTCCCTGTTTTCCCAATCACAACATTTTAAAGTAAATTGCATAAAACAAATTTAATTTGTAGTCCATGCAAACATTTTGAACAAATATAGCTTATAGCAGATATTAAGTTACAGAAATTTTTATTTTACTTTAAAATATCGCAATATATAATTAAAAATGTTCTTGTTACAGAATATATATATATATATATATATATATATATATATATAGTCAATAAGTAATTGTATATTCAGAAATATACTAATTAGTTTATTTTACGAAATAAAAATATGGTGAAAGTAAGAAAAAAGAATATATAGTCTTAAATTGCGACTTTAACTATTTAAAAGTTTATAAAAAGAAGATTTTTTTTTCAAATGCGTTCAATTTATTCAGAAATTTTAAATCAAAATATCAAGAATACAATCCAGAAATTCACTTATACCTATGAACACACATAGATTTTTGTTTTTAGCAATGCTTTAATAATTCAAAGATTATTAGAATGTATAAAGAAACTGAAAGAAAAACGATCACAAATTATTTCAGGAATCAAATTAAATACTTATATATACATGAAAAACAGCAATAACAATAACAAGTTTTTTTAAAAAAAAATCTTCTATATTTGAAATAAATAACTTATTTAATCTAGTGTAAACACTTTATCCTAGTGATAAATAACAAAGAAGAAACATTAAGTTTTCAAATATTATTAAATATATTTTATAGACACATTCTCAAAATTCTAACATTATTTCAAGCAAATAATTAATTGTGGTTTATTGCATAAAAATTAAAAAAAAAAACAAAATCTCTCTATTGTATTAACAACGTATCTGAATCTAATTAGCTTAACTTCCGTGTAAATTGTTTCATTTATCCATTTCCATTAGAATTGTTTGCTATCACCGAATGTTGTTGTCGTTGAAAACATACGATACGATTTGTCTAATTATTCTAAGTGTAATACTCTAGTTAACAAAATAGAAAAGTCAATTTTTCGGTTTTCCATTCGGTTATTTAAATTAATCACTCGGGACAATAGTTTGTGAACATGTTTTAACTACATATTTACAACAGTTATATATTTTAATTAATAAATTCTTTTTAAAATTAGGAATGAATTTTATAAAAATTAAACATTCTATGTGATATATTATAAATTGTATTAAATTAGTTATCGTTTTTACACAGATATTTAATTGATTGTAAAATAAAATGTAGGCTTGTAACTATATTTGCCTTATTTTGTCTTTACTATTTAGTATATATGTATTAATTTTTTTAAAAATGCTATTTTTAAAATATTCATTTAAAGATTTGTGCAAGAGCATATTAACCTTCATTAATAGAATTTTATCTTATCTTATCACATGACATCTACTAAGAGAAGATTTATTATTTAGAAAGGAAGTATCCATTAACGAAGAAATTCTGAGAGTTTGCCGTACATAGCAAGACTCTTTTTATTTCTTCTTAACATCTTCATTTTTTTAGTTTGTTCTGGTGCAGCATGTGTGGCTAATGATCGGATAGATATATTTCCTTAGATATCGCCTATGATATTCTGTTTCCGACAATTTTTCACAAAAATAATAATACTTTAATTTTATTCGCAATTAATAAGCAATCTAATTAATTTCATAAAAAAAGTCATTTTCTTCAGTTTTTAGCAGACAATTTATATAAGAAAAAAAATATTTTATAATGCATTGTATTTATTTAGACTATGTTGAGTAAGGTCTTTGGGAGTCAAAATTATCTTTAGGATGCACATTTTTATACACTATAAGCGTTAGTTTTAGTCAAGTAACTGCAAACATTTGATCTTATATGAAATAAAAATGAGTATAATGATAAATTTCCTAACGTTGTTCATTAAGCATTTTCAAGGTTAAAATAAATTTACTTTATTAATTAATTTTAATGTTTAGAAGAAGTTCAAATAAGATTTCATTTAAATTATCTTCAGTTCTACTATACGTAGATAATAATATTCATATTGAATAAATTCATTTTTCAAAATAACTGAAAGACTTAGTAGTAATAACCTTTTAATTCATTGCTCCTTTTATCTGATGTTAGCATATTCCCTAAAGTAAATCAACTAGAATTTCAGGGAAGTTTATTGCTTATTTTATTATTTTTATCTTTCGATATTCAGATTTTTGAGCAGTCATGCTCTATTGACTTAAACGGAATTAGATTGATATCTAAGAAATACGTTATCTGATCCGAAAATTTTCACATTTATACATTTTGCTCGAATATATTATGCTGCTTTAGATCATTGCAAATGAATTTTGACTATGTAAAGAATAGGTATAAATTTGTATTTTGAATTGGCGATTTAGTCTCGAAAAAATATGGTGCAGATTGATTTTTATAATTATATTTTTTTTCATATATTAAATAGATTTACTTTATTTTAATTAAATTTTAATGGAAATTAAAGATGTATTTACATAGTTTTAATAATATTAATTATTATAGCTTGCTGAAATACTTACAAATCAAATCATAAAGTTTAATGAAATGATAAAATTGAAAAAAAATTATTGCTTAAAATATAATACGCTGAAATTAATTTTTAAATTTGTTTGAACTTAACTTAGTTGTTAAAACTTTTTCCAAATTTGTTAAATTTGTTGAAACTTTTTTTTTTCATTTTTGCTTTGTCTAAACTTTTATAGTTTGCTCTGAATTTTTTTTGCATTAAATTTTGAATGTTAAAATCGCCGATTGACTTAAGAAATACTTAAAAACTCACTCGCAGATCGATATTATTTAAATCATATTTTTGCATATATTTAAATAAAATTTAAATTTAAATTTTTCAAAAAAGTTAATTGAAATTAATATTTTACCTATATCATGTTATTATAAATGTGGTTTAGCTTAAAGAAATATTTAACTACCAAACATTGAAATTTAAGAAAATACTAAAAGTGACCCCCCCTCCTATTTTTTGCTTTATAATGAATCTTCCATATCTGAAATCTCGCTGAAATAAATGTTTCATATCTTTGAGCCAAATTCTCAACTGTTTCGGTTTGTTCTAAATAATCTGGCATCAAATCATGAATATTAAAATCGCTTAGTGCTCTAAAGAATACTTGAAACCCTTCTGTACGAGAAATTCTGTAAAACAATAGAGCATTAGTTAGACAAAAACGCAAATATATTCAAGAAAATCATTTGCAACCATTTTACGAAAAGCAAATTTAAGATTCAAGTTTAAATTTTAAGGGTACTATTCAATAATCTTTAGTGTATGTATTGCCCTATTATCGATTTAAGGAGTAATTTTGGATATTTTTTCTTAATGTTAAAAGAATTATATTAAAATATTTTGAAAAATTATGTTAAGAAAATTTAAATTCAGCAACAAAGCGTGAATGAATTGGATAGCATTATCTTGGAACACAGAAGTGGAAAGAAAAGTAATTTGGACGATTAAATATGCATAAAGTATTTAAGAGTTCTTTTATTATTTTATAGGTTTGTGATACATTATAAAGAAGTCCGAATGTTCTTTTGAAATGAGTTAAATAATCAAACAGATATTTAGGTATTATAATATGCATTGCATACATTCCAGTTTATAAGCTAAAATCAAATCTCTACTCCATATCTGAAGAATACAGTTCAGTAATAATTAATCTTTAAGAAAATATTAACTATGTTTAAAATATATTTTTAAGGTAACAATAGTTTCACTGAGTGGTATAGTAATAAGTTTCTATTATTAATTTACTTTCTAATATGTCAGGCCTTTTTTCCTTGTGCATATTTGCAATCGATTTTAAACTAACTTAACAATGAGTTAAAGATTTGAAACTCAAAACATGGTTCAGAAATAGATGATAATTAAATATGAACTGGCTTTCTTGTGTGCTTGATACAAATTTTGTTCTTGGGTGTAACTGATATGCAGGTTAGTTTAACTTCGATTGTAGAATTTCAAACTCGCAAGAATAGAAGACAGAAAAAGAGTGATTTTAATTAAAAAATAACATACTACGCTTTTAAAACAGAACAAAAAATGAAATATATTACTGTAGCATCATACTGATTGTGTTTAAAATAAATATGATTGTGAATTTTTTAAAATTTAACGTCACTTTTAACCTTTTTAGAAAAATCTATATGAGTTATAAGCAAAAAAAAATTATCTTATACTTTTTAACCCATTAAAGATCTTGTTTACTATATTTTTGACTTATTAAATATTTAGAAAAAAATTATTTTAACAAAAGCAGAATCAATATAAAATTTTATTTACTAAAAAGATTCTGCAAAACTACACCAGTTGTTTTATTTTTTGTCATTGTTTATGAGTTTTTTGCTGTTTTTGTTTAAAAAATAAATTGACAAAAAGGTATGTCCTTTAACTACTTAACAGTTTTATTTTCTTTACTATCTAATAAGATGACTCCTTCTATTTTGGGATTATTTTCTTATTTTGATTCAAATGGAAATCCATTGAATACATGACTTATCTACGTATTCGAAGTCCTTTTACCATTGAATTATAATTGTTATGAATGGTTTATTTTTTTGTTTACAACTCTCAAAATTCGATAAATCGATGCACGTACCTCATACGGGCAAAACAGTTAAATGGTTAGTTCTTACTTAATTTACAGGAATTTTTCAGAGTTTCTTAGAATGCATGGATTTAATTTTTTTCCAAAAAATATTATTTCACACCAAAATATTGTGTTACACGTACTTCAGTATAGTTTTCCTTTTGAACAGAGTCAAAAGCAAGAAGTGCTTAGTGGATTCGGGATCCAAATGACGTAATTATTGAAGCAACTAGCTTTGAACTAAAGTATCAGGCAGACATTTCTGATTTAATAAACAAAATGCGTTCATTAACAAAGGTTACAACGGAATATCAATTTTCGTTGGATTTTTTCAAAAATTGTTTCATTGCCATTTCATTTACTAAGACTTTGCAAAGTTTCTAAGAATGCACAGATATGGAATTAAAAAAAAATAACTATTTTTTTCAATCTTTAATTCTATTTCAAGCGAAATGATTCTGTCATTAGTACTTCAGCCGGGGTCCTGACACAGAGGAAGCATGTCTTTCTCGTGATCTGGGCTTCTCAGGTTCGATTCTCGGTTAGTGCAGGGTTGCACTCTGTGAGTCGTGTGAATATATCCCTGTAAAAAGGGGTTGTATAAGCAAAAGTGTGTGTCATCCTTATTTGAGCTAGAAGTCAGACTTCTGTCCTCGGGTACTCATGGGTCAATACCCTCAGAATCTACTTCACCCCCTCTTTCCATTGTAAAGCGGATATGAGATCATAATCATTCGTGCTTCAACTTGGTTTTTCTATTAAATTGAGACTAGAATGGGCTCTACTTTTATAAGGGTACCTTTTTAGATGCGAGGTCCATATTATGTAATCGTTGCAACAATAGTTTTGAATTTATATCCAGATAGTGAATTCATATTAAATAATCAGAATTCTTTATTGTCTCTCTACATACCATTTATTTATTCTGGAGTTTTATGGAAAAATACTGCTATCGGATTTATTAGGATTTTGCATTACGACATTAATATAAAATTGAAGCATAATTCTTTTACATTTTTACCCTCTTAAAACATATACATACACGCCAAAAAAAATCAATACTGTCGTACGTGATGACACAGTGATTTATTACAGGGCATTTCAACAAAATCAACCTTTCTCCTGACATCTTCAACTAGTGCCTGGCAAACCTTCCAAAATAAAAAAAGGATTGTTTCCTCACTCAGATTACTCTCGTAACAAAAGAATCGACACTTTCAATGAAAAATTAGAATCCACAATGAAAAAAAAATGAGTTTTTTTTCAACAATACTCTATCACTTTTCGTTCTATTTGTCGCTAACTCTAGTGATTAATTTCGTTGATGCAGTCAACTACAAATTAATGGCTTACTAATTGCTACGTTTGATTCTTTTGTCAATCAATGTTCCATTCTTCTCTGTGGATCTACATGAGTGATTTTTATTCCCTCCCATCCCTAGACTATTAGCGATTTTTTTTCATTATTATTCATTATTATTTTTCTCATTTTAAAGTGAGCAAACTCAACGTGATTTTGATATTTCAGCCAGGGGAAACTAGAAAAACTAGCCGGATATTAGATTCTATTTCTTTTTTTTTCCATCCCAACTCATGATTAATGTGTAGTCAGAAAGAATTTGTTTTTTAACTTTTGAACCCTAGTGCTGAGTAAATGACTTTTAGTGAACATTAATATCCGTTTTCTTTATCTGCCATTTATATAGTTTTTTATTCTTCTTTTACGAATTTTTTTTGCTTACTACACGGTGGGGGCCTCAGGGAAAGAGACGAATTGCAGCTAAGACTATCAGACGGGTTTAATGAGTTTTATCATTAACTTAATCCAGAGTTAGGTGCACTTTATCGAAATCCTGTCTTTTTGTAAAATTAAAAAAAAAAAGATGTCTAAATTTATGAAACGAAAACTTTTAGAATTAATGTCTTCCGATATTTTGCATGTGCAACAATGAACAATGTATTCTTTAAAAAGAACTATTAAGAAAATACAATAACTATCCTCTAACTATTTAGTTTTTTTAATAAAAAAGGCTCTTGACTAATTTAGATGTGATTTTTATATGTTTTCTTGCTATAATTTACGAACTCACGTTTTGTTTGGCCTTGACATCACAGAAAGAAGAAAAAAAATCTTGAGTTATTGTAAATGAATATTCGTTATAAATTATTTATACAGTGCTCATGATGAAATAAGGACTTTCCCTTCTTAAGGCCTTCACATTTATAACTAGATAAATTTATATTAATCTTGCAAGAGTTTCATGTCACCAACCCCCATGTAACTGTTCTGGCCTCCTCAAAAGGAAGTGAAATGAAAAGTAGAAGAACAGTTGCGCGGTGGTAAAGACATGGGTAAGATTGGATAGTCTCAACGCATAGTGAGAGAGGTTTTTTTTATGTAGGAGTTCCTAAGGGAACTCCGAGTCATAATTATTAAACTGGAAAATAATCTTCAATCGTATATATTATCCATAATAAACCATAACAAATAAATGTAATTCTTTCTGGCTAGTTGTTATTACAAAGAACAACTATGGTAATTGATTCGGGATAGACAAGTTGCTAGAGTGTTGGACTCGTTTGCGAGTTCGAACCCCACCGACCAAAGACGTGTTTGTGGCGCATATTTAATCTGTGGAGGTCACAAAATTCTCCATGTCGAGAGTAATACCACTGGGGTTACTGTGTAAAAGGTGATCGTTCTCTGTACCAAATCTAAATTACGATCTGTGGATGAATGAAGGAATGAATTGAGAATAAAGTCCTCCCCGTAAAAAGGATTGTGACATGCGTGTAGCTGGAAATCAGACTTCTGCCCTAGGGTATTCAAGGGTCCTTACTCTCAGAAACTACTGCACCAGCTGTAAAAGTGGAATACGACAACAACAGATATGGTAATTTGTATGACCAGACAGTACGAAGATGAAAATTGGTCCTAATTGTCGTTATTGGCCAGGATACAAGGTTTTGTCATTGGGCATGCATCTTATCATCGGAGTGGAAATCGATCATTTCCAAATCATTTATTTAACTCCAAGGAAGCGAGAACTAGCCACTGAACTAGCAGTTTAATACCTGAAGTGCCTTATGGAGAGAGTTTGATATTTGTCAAAGTAGAATCTAGTAGTTATTTTTTCATTTACATCCTAATGGTTATCAAAGGGCATATTATATAGCTTTTCCCCTTATATATATTCCGCCATTGGTTTGTATATAAATCGATTCTACAGTATTTATTTAACTATCGTTGAAGCTAGAACTACCATCAAATCCACAGATTCATTTCCACAGAGGATTCTAAATTTAAATTTCCATTCAAAATTCTCAGGGGATTTCATATTCATAAAATAATTTTTTTTATTAATTTATTCACTCGGATAATAACATATTATTGTTTGGAAATTTAATTCAGCTGTTCCTTCTGATCCATAATATAATATTTTGATAAACATACCAAAAAGTTTGCTTGAATATTTTAAATTGGAATTCACAGCTAAATAAAATTTCACAACTTTCATCACAACTATGAAAGGAAATCTAAAAGAAATTTTAGAGAATTAACTATTAAATAATATATGAAGAACATTTACCGAGTATTTAAGTTGTTTGATCATTTGCTTACTACTTGTCACGTTTACTTACTTACTTGTCAAGTAAAAATTTGTTATTCATTTTATATTCTCGAGTAAAATATCATAAAAGGAACATTCTATGAAGACCAACTGTATTTCTTCCATAGCCGTCTTTAACAAATGAAGTGTTACAGATGGCTATCTTAAAGAGTAAAGAAGGATGGTCTCGTTATTCACATGTCGATTTTTTTAACACTAGCCTAATCTAGGTCTATCCATTTTATTTGTTATGAAAAATCACATCCATATTGATATCACATCCATATCCAATGAAAAATGGTGTTTAAATTTGTAGTTTTCAAAAAAATGAATATTTAGTAATTTTAATGTAATATTTAATTAAAATGGATAACATATGATGATTTCTGCATCGTCTTTTTTATATAATATTCAATAACTTCGAATACAGACTTATAAAATTTCTTTTTACCGGCGTCCTGTCATAGGGGTAGCACGTCTTCCCCGTGATCTGGGTTACCCGGGTTCAAGTCCCGGTTTGGGCATGGTTTTTTTTCTGTGCTCTATCTGTAAATGGAGTGAATGTGCCTCTCTGTAAAAGAAGGGTTGTGCAAGCGATTGTGAAGGATGAATAGAAAATGCCAAACTTTTGATCCTAGTTGGCGCTACTACAAATCTAGAGACTCTGATCAGGCTTAAATCGCTGACTACCTCATCGAGCTTGTCCATGGCAAGTGCCATAAGAAACAATAACAACGAAATTTCTTTAAATACTTAAGATCATCAATTATGTATTTTAAAAAGAAAAAAATAATAAATTAGATTTTGTAGCGTTATGTATTTATATACAGAAACATAATACAATAAAGTATATAGAAACATCCGTTAATTCTTTTCCCTTAGAGCAATGATCTGTTATTAATATCCTTAATTTTAGTTTCCTTTGTTTATGGTTTATTTAATTCGGGAAAAGTTCAAATGAATTGACTCTTCTACGCATTTAATTGTCCTTTGATTCTCTTCTTTATTCATTCCATCTTAATACTGAGAAGCAGCATTTTACTTTTAGTTGATCTCGCAGATAAACAGAAGAGGACTGAATAAGTTTCTCTTCTTCTGTTCCGGACTGCGTTCCTTCAAGGATGGCTAATTTGTACCCCAGGAAAGACAACACGGATTACGCTAATCCCAAGTGATTTGCACAGAATAAAAGAATCCTGAGGTAAGAGGGTAGCATATGTTGTTGCTGTACTCCGTTACCGCCCTACCAAATGCTTTTGTTTCTGACATTCATTTATACTTTGAGGTGCGCTGGAAAACATTTACGCGCCATTTGTTACAACATAGAATAATAAGAACAATGCAATTTCCGTGCTCTTAGAGACATTCAACTATTTATATGGCGAATGTTCCCTTCGGTTCCTTGACGTCATGGGATCTGTTTTATTGAATCTATTTTCACCATGTCCGTTATTCTATAAAAAGGAATGTTTACGGCATACCATGAACATTTTATTATGCAGTTTATTACATTTTAAGAAAAATATTCTGTAATTTTAGGTACTATACACCTAAGCCATAATGATAAGCAAAAATAAAAGTAAGCTCTCCATCATTATTCCATTTTGGTACTTTTTTGAGTGTGATTATAGTTATAATAAAATTAATATATAAACATAGATAAATAAAAAATTGAATCAATAATTTACAAATATTTTTTATAAATTATTTATTAAATATTAAAAGTTGAATTATTTAATATGAGAGATTTTGTTTTTAATATTGAAGTACATCACTGGTATGCAATTTAATACGTCTTAAGTAACATTAGATTTAACCTTTTTTTTAAAGTTGTTTATCATTAATATATTCACAGGTAGTTTTCTAGGTTATTTTATTTTAAAAATTATCATAAAAAATTTACATGGAATATCATTATTTTTTTACCTGTTTTTTTGAATGAGAATTAACCATCGATACTATTATTCATTCGTTAATATATTTGATTTTTTTCAAACTTTGCATTTTTTATTCTCGATAACTATACACTATTTCATTTTTTTGAGAATTTAATTATAGCATTATTTATTGATTCCATAAGGTTTCCTTCCATAAACGCAACGTTATTATATAAGACCTTGATATGAAATTTATTTTAAAACCCCATAATATTTTAAATAATAATTTGTAATTTAGTAATAAATAGTTCAAATGTAAACAAATCCAGTGTTTAGTAAAATAGGAAAATATTTTTTTAAAATACGCTATTGTTAACTTTATTGCATTACCTATATTACCTTTCCTAAAGTATTTAAATTTAATTTTTCCTTAATACTTATACTAATAATTTTAACCAAAACAACATTATTTAATTCTTGAATATATAGACATCAACGGATAGGAGATAATAAATTAGTAAATGATGTCAGTACTGATAATTACATATTGTAAAAAACACTATCCTTATTATTTAGAGGCAAGCTGTCACATTATAAATTAATGGATAGGATTTAGCGAACTGTTGCCTCGAAAATGTTTTACTGATATTTGTCGAACTTTAACTTATCATTACCAATGAAAGGCCTTGTGATAGTAAGTTCATATTCTAAGATGTACCACAGAGCAGATTTTTTTGTAAGGGTTTCCTGATCAAACTTAATTTTTTTTTGCGTTTGATTTATATTTATTTTTTTTAAAAAAATAGTATATTTACGTTTGGTTTCATATTCATGGTTTTTCCCAAAATAGTCTTTGTTTCTGGCTTGATACACAGTTTTTATTTTTACAAGATAGTCTTAGTATCCATTTCCCTATTTCTTTAAATCCTGAGACATGCGTTTTTTTCTAATGTTTGAATCAAGTTATCCAGTTTTTCTCTTTTTATAGAGCAGTTATTTCGCTTGCTTTCAAGCTTAAATAAAGGTCTAATTCAAAAGGTACATCCCAAATCAATTTTTAATCAACTTTAAGGTGAAACATTAAGAAATGATATGTAAGTAGACATTGGCGAAAGACTCTCGTTTATAAAAGAAATGTTCACTTGCGAAAAACATCATAGTTACTGATATTTTATTATCCGCAAATCACTGTCTTTAAAAGCATAAATTAAATGTAAACTCAAACATTAAAGCTATAAGTAAAGAAAAAAAGTAAATTCTAAATATATTTCCATAATGTACTATTATAATATAACTATATGATTAAAAACAGGCTAACTTATTTTATTTTTTGTCGCAATTGAACAAGGAAATTTAATTTTAAATTTTCTGGATTTTTATTACACTTTTGCACAATATTTTGTAAATGAGATAAATTAAACACCATTTATTAAAAGATTATTAGAATTTTACTTAGTATTTTCTCTTATATAATATGACGCAATATAATACGCAAATATAATATTACTTTTTTACGAAAAATTTTAATTGGATTTTAGATAAATTCCATAAAAAAGTGAAATTTTTGTTTTCCATGTTCATGCATGCATTTGTGCCTTTATCGATTTTAATGATGTTATAAAGCATAAATGAGATTTCAAAAGACTTGTTTGGAAAAGTCAAAACAAAGAGCTTTCTTTATTTGTGAATGCCACTCTCTCACGAATTTTACTCTGTTTTATAATTCCGTTCCATTTTCTTTATTCTTCTGACGCTTTAAGGAATGATCGATGAAAGAGAAATGGTAATCGAAATAGAATTTTCATTTCTTTGTTCTAAATGTTTCAGCTTCAGTTGCTTTTCTTTGCGTAGAAAAATGGCATTCTGTTTTCTTAAGAACTGGTCTTTTGTAGAAGATGAAGAAATGGCAAGATTAATTAAAATGGTGTTCTTTTAGAATTTTCCTGCCAGCAATTTTTAATGAAGTTCATTCTTAAAATCTATAGTTTTCGTTGTTTACATTTAATGTGAAATAATAATTGATTCATTTAAAACTGTTGTTGCAGAAGTTAAAATAAAAATAATAAAATATCGTTTATTATATAAAATTATTAATAGTGAGATTTTTTTAAAAAATGTATGCTGTTATTTGAACGAGAAATCTATTTTTGGCCTTTCCATTCTTTTTACTTTTAAAAATTAAATACAATTACTTATTTATAATAGCAAAGACTTAATCAAAATTTAAATGCTGTTGCTATCCGAATTTATTATTTGTAACATTGTAATATTTCAAAATATTTTGTGAATTATAAACTGAACGATGAAATTTTTTCAAAATAATAATTTAGAATGAAAGTCAATAGCAAATCAAATTATATAGAGTGATATTATACTTCAAAAAGTGCTGAAAAATGTCTTCTTTTCATAAAGATTTTTTTTTTCAATTAAGATAATGTGGCTTTTGATCTAGACGTTTACTTGGAAGAAAAACAAAATCAGCATTACTAATAGATGTTTTGAAACTTTCTTTAACCCGCATTTAAATATTAGGAAACTGACTAATAATCACTTTTGCTTCCGCACTCAAGTATAATTACTTAAAAAGAGTTTTTACTTAATTTTTCTTTTAGCATTTTTAATTTTTAGCATTATACTTGTAGTATGTTAAAAAATTAATGTGGACTTCAAAGCTTTTAAATTAAATATCCTTCTTACTTATATCAATAAACTATCTTTACAATAACGTATTTATAGTCGTAACTTAAAAGGAAAAACAATCAATAATAATTTTTTTAAAAGTAACGTATTTATAATTGCAACTTAAAAGGAAAAACAATCAACATTAGTGCCTAAGTGCTTCTAATATTTCATCAAATGATCATATAATTTGCAATAGCTCGTGTTTTTAGAGCTTAACAGTGGAATAAAATCATTCAAATCAAATGGAATTTTCCTCAAAATTTAAAATAATACAATAATCGACGTGTGAGTTTTTAACATTTAAAATACCCAGAATGCATTTTAATACCACTGCTTTCTTAAAAAATCTTTTAACCGTCTCTATTCGAGATCTAGCATCGTAATAAAAATGTTATTGATATCCTGAATTGTTACCTAAAGATTACACTTAGCAATGTTTATTATGCTAAAGCAAACATACAGCTGAACGAATAGAATTCCCATCCTAAATAAATCATAAACGCACCAAAATATTCCATTATATAATAAGCTTACAAAAAGTCCATTTTAAGCACAACCATTTATCTAAATGTATGTACTTAGTCCATTATAATTATAATCTATTCACATAAAATTATTTGGTCCCATACAAATGGAATTCAAATTTTAAATACTTTATAAAGATTATTAAAAGCTTTATTAATTAATAATTTTTCCGAAGTCTGTTTTTAAAATTTAACAAAGCATATGTATTTAAATCATTTCATATTTGACTATTCACATAAAATTCCTTGGAACAAAGTATTAAATTAATAGTTACCAAATGGATTGCAAATCAAACCAAAACCGATTTTTCCCATACAAAAATGTTTGTCACATGTATTCCTTCGTTTGAGAATTGACTTTTGGGCTCACATTCTCGAAAGCTACTGGGAATTTTCCATCTATATACCTCAAAATAAATAAGAACTGATGGAAAGTTGCTTTTGAAAATTCCCTCAGATGATACTATGTTGTTTAGGGATTATATGTCATCAAATACTAATTAAAGAATTCGTCATTTCAGTTAAATTTTGTATCTTTCTATTAGTATGCACAGTTATTTTGAATTAATTTTGGCATTGCATTAAATACTTACTAACCTTAGGCGTATTTGTTTAGAGTCTACATTCAATGAATCTTCATTAAATACGTGCAGTATGATAAAAATGCTATCGAATTAATAAATGTAATAATGTTTGTAACTTGAAATTTGGAACTATTTCTTTAAAGAAGGAAGTATTAAAGAAAAAGTTATAATTTAACTTTCTTTTAGCAAGATAATGTAAGTACATATGCAATAAATATTCATTGGTAACTTCTATTTAATACATTGACTGCCAACTACGAAATAACTCGTAGATTAAGCTCTTTTCTAGGACGTTAACTACGAGTTATCTCGTCCTTTACTTCCATTTTTGTGCAGCTACGATTAAACTCGGAAAGTGGTTGTTGTTACTGATGGCACTTGCCCCTGCACAAGCCCCCTGCTGATACAGCAGCAGATTTAAGCCGAAAGGAGCCTTTTTTTTTTTGAAGTAGCACCAACGACGGTCAAGAGTACGACTTAGCTGCACACAAACCACATTTGCTTGCACAGCTACTTTTTACAATAGGAGGGAACACAGTCACACATCTCACAGATAGCACACAGAAGAACAACCATGCCCATGCCCTGTGCTTATAAAAAGTTATTATTTTTTTTCACATATTTAATCTAATATACAGATTTTCGCTATAAATGGCAAATACCGATGGATACTTTTAAATATATCTGCTAAAATAAATTAGACAAGAAGATAAAAAAAATTCATTCAGAAGATCATTAAATAAGTTAATTTCGAAAATAAAAGTATTCACAATTTAATCTTTCTGTAATAATCTATAAAAACCGCAAAAAATTGGAACTGTTTAACCCTTTGCACTTCGATGGTGTCTCTGACTCGCCAATCAAGATTGTGCATCCTTTTGAAGCTTTATTTATTTATTTTAAAAATTTAATTGTTAAAAACGCCTGCATAGTGATTAAGGGATGTAGAATAATTTTTCAAAGAAATTAAATTTAAAAGAATTACGTAAATTTTTTTTCATAGCAATAAACAAATCTTTGTATTAGGTGAATAATTTTGCATCTAATTATTTCTCGGAGTGAAAAGGGTTAAATATCATGATCAGATAAAAAATACGAATAATTATTCCCGAACTGAGTTTAAATTTGTTCGAAATTTATCTTAAAACATAATTACATTACGGATATAACGATTTACAGAAACTATTTATTCTTATTTTATTCAATCTGTTAACCGTTTAGAAAAAATTTTTCTTCTTAATTTTACATAATATGGAATTTATGCAATAGTAAATGATTAGTCAATTAAAAATTCTAGATGAGAGAAAAACTTTAATGAAGTTTACCTACTTATGAATAATTATAGATAAAAATTAATTTGTGTCAGCTAAAAGTACTTGTATACTTGTATAAGAGGTGTATGTAAATTTTTCAAAGAAATTCGACCTGAAAGAATTATATACATTTATTTTTTAATAGCAATAAACAAATCTTTGTATTAGGGGGATAATTTTGCATCTAATTATTTTTCCGACTGAAAAGGTTTAAATTATTTTAGCATTGATTGGTAGAATTTCCGATATACGTTTTATGTTTAATTCCTTTTATGCAAAAATTCAAAACTATATAAATTTTAAACTTTTTTCAATAAAATTCACCTCGAAAATAGTAACATTTTAAAAAGTTTGGAATGAAAATATAAGTTTATAATCTAAGTAATTAATTATCTAATTGGAATCAATGCTATCAATATTTGCATTAATTAACTATTCTGTGAGATAATTCGAAATAAAATATGTCTTCAATCTAATTTAAAAGTAAGTTTAACAACAGTGTTAAATTTATTTAATTAAGTAATACTATATTTGACGGAAGAAATTAATCCGTAAATTCCTAACTTGTACATTTAAAAAGGGGACAACACTTACAAGTTCCACATAATAGCAGCCTAACAATACATTAATGTTTAACGAATGTTTCCAGTATTGACTGTCAGAAATACTCAAGGGTAATTTAAAGTTAGCAAATTACTCCGCTTGATTATACCTCCGTGACTTTTTACATTTAAAACAGTCTAGGGAGTAATCTAGATAAAAGTAACAAGGAAATCCCTTTCAAAACAAGGCTTAGAACAAATCGAATCAAGTATTTGATGGAATGACTCTTTCTGCAATGAGTTTCAGCACAATGAAAGAAATCTATCGTTATAATCAAGAGTTCTTCATGCAAGGAGATAAAAATCCCGTGTAACTATTCATAGACTCCAACCCACTGTATGAAAATTCGACTCACCTTTAGAAGAAGACGGCAAATAATTCACTCGTAATTGTGTAGCATATTATCTTTCCAGAGGACGAAAGCAAAAGCAACCCAATGAGTTGTGACTTTACTAAATAGGAATCTTGGTCGTGAATAGTTGTTTTCCTAGATCTATGGATCACAAGGGAAATTCTAAATAGCAACTCCATTATACAGTATAGCTTGTGGGAAACTGACTCTTCGACGAAAATGGAGTTTTCTGTTCTCTGTTTTCTGCGTGATTTGAAACGAAAGAAATTAATGTGTTTCTGGCAACAATGGGCTAAAATGTCTACTTATTATGGAAGAGGTTAGAATTATAGGATTAGAGAAGCATAGTTTTATGTTGCATGGGTTTTCAATTGGTGTTTAGAAAATTCATTATATTCTTAACTCTACAGATGGAAAATGTTTTGTAGAATATTTTATAGATAATTATTTATTTGCTCATTAACACTAGGCTTACCATGAATTAGCATATAACTATTTTTAACAAAAGGGTCATTTTGACCCTTTTCAGTATTTAATTAAAAAAATATAAATAAATATTTATGTACATTTTTATACGTATGTATATATTTAAAATATTGTATGTATATTTTTATATGTATGTGTATATTTAAAATTATTGTATTTATATTTTCTTACGAAGCTAAAGAAAAAAACCTTCATATATTTATTGATCTTCAATATATTTATTCAGATGTGGTTTGTTTGTTTTTTGTAAAAAAGCAGTTCATTTGTGTTTATTTATTAAAATAAACGTGTTCATTTTTAATCTAGGTCTTCAAGACCATCTATTTTTCTACCAAAAGATTGACTATGACATCTTCTTACTAACAAACTATTATAGCTTCTACCTGACTAACTTTTATCTCTGTATTCTTTCCTCTTATATTATATGCATTTTACTAACACGTACATATTTCCATATATATACATATGCATCCATATCAGGCAATTATACATTTAAATATAAATGTATGCATTATCAACAGTATTTTTCGAATGGTCAAAAGGACCCCTTAGGTAAAATTTGCTCTCAAACTTAAAAAAAGAAGAAGAAAATTTTAAGACTTTTGATTATATGGCTTATAAATGTAAGTAAAATTCATTACAATATTCACATAAACTACAAAATCATTTTCTTGAAAAAAATTAATGAAAAATTTTCTCGTACGGTTCAAAATTATCCCTAAGCAGTCTTTCTATTAGTAATCCAATAGTCTAATCGATTTTATTCCGTATAAAGTTTTTGCATATCTATTGTGATTTTATTTTTCAAAATTTTATTTTTTTATGGATGTATTATTTTGTTTTTATTTATTATAATTCTTAATAATCTATTCAAAATACATATGATACTAAAAATTGCATTTAATTATTTATGGCCTCATATTGATTCACAGCTTAGAAAAATCATTTTCTTAAACACAAAAAGATTGTATATAAGACGCGTAAGAATAAAAATCGTATTTAAGATCCATAAGAATAAGAATCGTATATAAGATACTTAATAATAAGAATCGTATATAAGATACTTAATAATACGAATCGTATATAAGATACATAATAATAAGAATCGCATATAAGATACATAGTAATAAGAATCGCATATAAGATGCATAATAATAAGAATCGTATATAAGATGCATAATGATAAGAATCGTATATAAGATGCATAAGAATCGTATATAAATATCATAATCAATATCTTCCCTTCAAAAACAATTGCATTAGAGTAGAAGCTTTTTAAAACAATTATGAGGGTCAAGTATTTTAAAAATTAAAAAATATATGAGATGCACAAAAGACTGAAAATGAAGCCATAACCTATTCATAATATATAATTTTATATACAAAATTCTATATAATTCTATTCTGTCATATATTTTCAGGACTTAGTTTTCAAAAGCTGGCATGTTTGAATCTTGTTTGAGCGTTTTTCATTTAGAAAATAAACTATTAAGAACACATAACTTAAAGTAATTTATTATACTCTACTATAAATAAATGATGTTTATAGCAATTTATTGATAATTTAAGGACCTAAACAGTAAAATAATTGAATGCTTTATAATTCGCCATTCAATATAGTTCGATAACAATTTTTTGATACAATTAAAATAACACTGATTTTTAAAAAGATATATTTATTTGTTTCTTTATTGTTAAAGCGTATAAAAAATCAATGACTAATTTAACTTCCTGATACATTTTATGCGGATGCCAGTAAATAATTCACTGCATTTCATGAACTAATGAAGCAGTTTTAATTAAAATTCCTTTAGAATTTAGATAGACTTACATTTCCTGCTACGGCAGTGATTATTTACAAATATTTTACAGATTTAAAGCATAAAATCTACCATTCACAGGATAAAGAATTATATTAGAATTCCACAATGAACAATTCCTTTTCGTGCCGAGATTACAACTGAAAGTAAGCATAATGACATCAGAAGTGAAAAAACACTAAGAAAAATTCGAGAGATTCGTGTTCTTACAGAATTAAAATTTGGAGGGAATTTGAGCAAATTATAGTTCCATTAAAATAAGAATTCTTGCTGCACACAATAAAAAGAATAAACATTCGAAAACATTTTCCTGAAAAGTAAATCTACATACGTTGCCCAAAAAGAAATTTATAAAGATTAATTACTTTTTAAAAAAAGACAGCAATATTGTAGAGAGTTAACTTTGAATTATATAAATGTAAGACAACCTTAGTATTATGTCTACTTTACTTTAACAACTATCAAAGGGGGTTAATTTTAAATAAAATCATATAAATTTTCGAAAAATTCCAGTTAATATTTTTTTATGAATTGCATTTATTTGGAATTGTGAGTCTACATATGAAATATCGGAATATATGTATACAAAAAATATACTATATAAAATAAAGCAGACTTAAATTTTTTAAATTTCCTTATTTGATCATTTTCTTATTTTTATATAAAATTAAAATATGGAGGAATTTTAATTTCTGCAACTGAAATCTTCTAAACGAAAAATAAGATTGCTTGAGGAATTATGCGTTGCATTCATTCTAATTCAGTACTGCAATTAACGAAACAGAATTTATCATAATTACCGCTCTGTAACTTATTTACAGCTGAAAAACTAATTATCCAATGTACCTTTAGCTGATGAATTTTAATTAGGTTTCTCATTAAAAAATAACCTTCAATTAAAAAAATATTGAAAGAAAATCAAATATTAGTATGTTTCCTTGTTTACTCATTCACTTGGCTATTCAGAAACTATAAAAATATTTGGAGTTATTAACTTCTAGACTTTCTGAAAGCAACTTGAAAAAAGATAGTCAAAATTTTTTTTAACTTTTTTATTGATCATATGTTTTAAATGAGACCATACATTCAATTTTTATGAGGAAAAAAAATGTTTATGTACAGAATTTTTTTTCTCATTTTTTTGCACTCATCTTCATTTTTCAAGAGAACTCATCTTTTCATATTTTAATAAAGAATAAAAAATATATCTTTAGTGTACTTAAAAATTGCTCTCAATTTACATTCAGTGTTTACCCAATCTTTAATCCTGAAACATGATATTAAGATTTTTTTGCAATTAAGATTATTGTTTTATTAATTTATTATATGGCATATTTTTCCACTGCTTTTAAACAATTACCTTAGCGTAATTCTTATAAAAGTGAGAAAAATAAAAATAAATCAAGGATAGCTTCGAAAATTTTACTTTTTAATAATAGTTCTTTTATTTAAAAAATTACTTTCGATACAGTATAAATTTTTTAATGTTATAATATTTCTTTCAAATATTCCAAATGAAGTATTTGTTAAGGTGTTATTTACAGTAAATAAATAATTCTTATATAAAAAGGGTTGAACATTCTTTCTTAAAAATTTGCTTTAATTAGACTGATACTAAATAATAAATAATATATTTTTTAATAATATCGCTTAAAATTTTATATGCTACGAGTGATCCTTAACTTATTATTAAGTTAAAAAAAGAAAATAGAGCATAGCGTAATTTTTTATTTGAAAGTGTACAAGATTCCCAGGTACGATATATCAATGCCGCTTGTTATATAAACTATATAAAATTATATGATTCTAAAGCATATATTGCTGATATTACAATTATTTAATGGGGATTCAGTAAATAACATGAATCAAATATTAATTTTAAATACTAATGTATTAATTAGGATGCAGGCTTCCTGGCACAGAGGTAGCGCCTCTTCTTCGTGTTCTAAGCGTCCTGGGTTCGAGTCCCTGTCAGGGCATGGTTGTTATTCGGGGTTCTCTCAGTGAGGCGAGTGAATGTATCCCCTTTGAGAAAAGGGCTGTGCAAGCGAATGTGATAAGTGTGTGTCATCTTCGTATGAGCTAGAATAGAATCATCCATCGGGTGCTCAGGGGTCCATACTATCAGAAGCTATTGCATCCCGCTTCCGTTATAAAGCGGACACTTCATCATTATTATAATTAATGTTGATATTTTTACACTCGTATAATCCATCTAATTGCGATTAATTAATGCGTTATGGAATTCTTAGTTATATATATAAAAAGAAATTAAATTTTATTTAAAGCTTTGTTCCTAATTGTTTTCTATTTTATAGCCCCATTTGAATAATCTTCATATTTTAAATAAAAACCTGAAAAATGAATTATTTTTATTAAATTAAAATATTATGGATATAATTTTTAGATTGTTTGCCTAAAAAAATCCAATTAAATAAAATCATTTGAAAAAATAAATTTCTTGGATATTTTATGTGGAAATTTGCGATGATATTTTTGAGTTTGAAATTTAAATTGCAAATATTTATATTGTGTGTTCAAATTTACATGTGAATTTCAATCTAGCTCATAATGACAGTGCCCTTTTCTTCCACATTTTTGGCATTCCTAGTAAATTCCTGATTTTTTTTTTCATTTTAAATAATTCAATTTCATTGCAGTCACTCAAAATTCTACATATATCACATCTCGAATGTATATCATCTCATATATCATCTCCTTAAGGTATATCATCTCATGTATCATTTGAATGTATATCATCTCATATATTATCTCTTGAATGTATATCATCTCATATATAATTTGAATGTATATCATCTCATGTATCATCTCTTGAATGTTTATCATATATATCATCTCTTGATTGTATATCATCTTGTATATAATGTATATTTTTCTAATATATATGCGATTTTCACTCACCATAATTCATTTTGACATAGTAATTAGAATATTACTAGTATAAAAATTGAAGCTGTAAATAATATCCTGATTAAAACTATGATCTATCTATATTATGTCAGAAAAAACTCTAAATACTATACTTCTATTTCCCCCAATTTTATGAACACGCATTCTCAGAAAATTAATTAAATGCTGTCTGGAAAGCAACCCGGAGAGTTAAAATATTTATTTCTTCCCGTTGCCCTCAATCACTGGTACACAAGCTGTTCCAATAATCCATGACCACAAATGGTGCCATAAATACCATCCAGATGTGTCTAGAAGTAAAAGGTAAGGACAGCTTTTAATTTGGGCCATCTCCGTTCCTTTTGAGATTCTGGGGCGAGAGTAACGGACGTCCCACTCTTCGAAATTCCTTCCGGGCCATTTGGGCCATGAGTTCCCATAATGACCATTTGATGCCTTCATCCCACTCGCTTTATGGGCCCCACTAGAAGGCCTGCCTGTCATTGACATATGATTAAAGCCTTTCCATTCGAACGCGAGGAGAATTTTAGGGCCATCCGCTATCGAAGATTATGCCGCGTAATTTTTGAGATTTCATGTACTAATTAGAGTGGCGCTTCGCCGAGAGGCATCATTTCTAGGTGGAATGTGGATTCATTAGATTTTAGTGCTTCGAATCGCTGTGAATATATTGGGAATTTTTTTGCATCATTCTTTTAGACTCCATTTCCGCAAGTAATTCCCCCTTGAAATTTCTTGCCACAAATTAATAACGGAACAATGAATGAAATTAGTATGAACTTCTGAATATAGAATGACAAAATTTATTTCTAACACTCTTGATTCTGGAAAAGCTCATATAATAATTATTATTATCATCTTTACTATCATATTATGATAGACAGGGTATGGCAGTTTGCTTGATAGTAATTCTTATCATTTTTACTATTCTATTGTGATAGACATGGTATGGTAGTTTGCTTAATATTAATTCCCATCATCTTTATTATTCAATTAATAGACAAGGTATGGTAGTTTGCTTAGTAGTAATTCCTATAATCATTACTATTTTATTGCGATTGACAATGAATGAATGATCGTTTGCTTGATAGTAATTCTTATCATTTTTATTATTCTATGGTGATATACAGATTATGGTATTTTGCTTAGTAGTAATTCCTATCATCTTTACTATTCTATTGTAATAGACCGAGTATGGTAGTTTGCTTAACAGTAATTCCTATCATCTTTATTACTCTATTAATATACAAGGGAGGGTAGTTTGCTTGATAATAGTTCCTATCATTTTTATTATTCTATTGTGATTGACAGGGTATGTTAGTTTGCTTAATAGTAATTCCTATTATCTTTACTATTCTATTGTAATTGACAGGATATGGTAGTTTGCTTAAAAAGAAAATGCTATCATCTTTATTATTATTTTAATAGACAGGGTATGGTAGTTTTCTTAGTAGTAATTTCTATCATTTTTATTATTCTATTGTGATAGTCAGGGTACGGTAGTTTTCTTAATAGTAATTCCTCTCATTTTACTATTCTATTGTGATAGACAGGATACGGTAGTTTGCTTAACCACTTGACATACGAGTTTATTTAACTTCCTAATTAGATGGCACATCCAATATTAAACATTTATTGTTATTTTAATTCCTATAATGATATGACGAGTTTTAAGATAATGAAAAGTTTCTAAATGATTCTGGCATTTTAAATTACTGAATCATTCCACTTAATTGCAGGTTTAAAATTAGTAATTAAATAATTCATTGTGCTTGTCAGAGACGTTATTATATGTGAAGTGGCTAATAGTAATTCCTATCATTTTTATCATTCCGTTGTGATAGACAGGTTATGGTAGTCTGAACAATGAACATGTATTTATCTAGCAACAAATTACATTGAATGATTATAACAAGAAAATTCTTGAAAATTAATTATAAGACAAAAAATAAAACTGCTTTACAAATGTTGTATTAAAATAGTGATTAAAATTAAAGCTCTTGGGAGATTCAATAACGATACGTAATATTACTCTTCTTTCACATGCCTGCTCTTTCAATTCATTCTCACAATGCACAACATTTTTCATTTATCCATGAAATTAGGTTTTAGTGGTAATTAAATAAATGGTTTGATTTAGAGTCTAAACAGTGTCAATATCTTAGTTATTGAAATATCTATAGTTTTCAATATCTATAGTTTATTGAAAAGTTTAAAAATGGAGTTCTTTATGTATGCATAATACTTTCCCCCCTATATTCTTGTAATTTCAAACAGAATGAAAAGCATTGTATTGATACTATGCTCCAAAATGTTCAATTTCCAGTTTTTTTCCGAGTTTTGGAAAAAATTCAGATGATGGTACTGATACTCAGATTTTAAATTAGATCGTAAAGGCATGACATTTGATGCACTGGATTTTTAAAAAAGATTCATATTATAGTTCTTTAATTGAATATACTCATTGATTCTTTCAATTTTGTGCGTTAAAACTTATTTTTAATGCATTGTAATATACGTTCAAAGTTGGAATGATCTTTACCTGCCAACAAAACCATTCTCGTTAGCATTCTTTTAATTGTCGCGCCCGCGCGCGCGCACACACACACACACACACAGACAGACAGACACAATTTATTATCTATTTTCTTTTCTTATTCTTCTTATTCTTCATATTAATAAATCTTAAATTAATTAGAAAACATTTTAGTTTAATGCTTCAGCTTCATTTACATTATTAAGAGATTTGCTTCTATACTGATCATATTTATATTTTACTTTGTCACTAGAGAAGTCGTATTTGGAAAATCTGTTACAATTTACGGGAAATTTATGGTGATATATTAGCGTAAGTATACAATATATCTTGGGCGAAAACAAACATATCATAACACATGATCAAGACTACTTATCCAACAATCAAACTAGTTATTATTGTAGTATATATCACAAACATTAATTCAAAATAATAAATATTATAATTCTGATATTAATTTTATAATCAGTAATTATCCTTCGTCTATTATTTCAACTTTCGGCGACCATCTTGATTCTTTCTCTACTTAACCCAAACACTAAGTTCAATTCTTGTTAATTCCAACAGATGGTGCTGGGCGTTGAAGTACTTTGTACACATTGATTTCTTTTTAGAATTATTTTATCCATTACAATATACCAAGAACATAATGAAATTATTTCTGATTTGTTTATCTACAAATTGTATTACTGAATTTTTGTGGCAATATTAATATTAAGCTATGTATTAAGAAAAGGGACTCTCTTCATAACTATACAAAAAACCAATATATATATTTCCCAAGACTACTTTAAAAGACGTTAAATCGAGATATAAAAGATTACTGAAAGACCAAAACTTATGAAGTTTTAAATTCATCTGAAACATTAAAACAAAAGAAATAATGTAGATATATAATAATTCCGAGATCATTTTTCTGCTCTACATGTCTGCGTACTTTTTTTACTGTAGAAATATGTGAATTTGAAATAGATCTGATGCTACAAACAAGCATAATATCTTAAAGAATATTTGTTTTAATATTATTATATAATATCTTAAAGCTATTGAGAGAATATCTTAAAGATATTGAGAGCATAACTTTCCAAAACATTTTATTTCGTATATTATAACTATTCAGTCTGTTTGGAAGTTTAAGTTTTTAAAGGAAATATATTTTATTTCAAAGATCTTACAAGTCAAATATCGTAATTCTTATACTTATTACTATTATTATTAAGTTTCAAAATAGTCATGATACTAATTGAAATTGTACGCATTGCTATATTTTTATAACTTTCATTATAATGGAAATTATTTATTTGTATATAAAATTAATAAAAGTCTAAACTGGCAATTCGGTATTCATGCTATAATGTAGAAAGTCACTCTACCTTAAGCTGTTTTTCAAACAAGAATTAAATCCTATAAACAGCTGAAGGGATTTTATGTTTATAAATATATTTTCTGCTTAGATTTTTCAAATTGTGTTTGGAGTAGGATTAGGATGCATTGAAAATACTGAGTAAATTTGTTACATAACAAAAGGTAAACACATTGTTTACTTCGTGAAAGAACATTCACATCGATAATCATTGCAGGCAAACACAAATTTATTTAAGCTAAAGTATTTCTTTTTGAACGAGAAGTGAAATATTTATAACTCAATATAAAATAAGATTTTTCTCTGCATCCAAATATTAACGGAATAGATCTCTTCAAAAGGATTTGTTTGTGATCAATTTAAGTAACAAGTATGTACGTTCAGAAATTTTGTATGAAAGTCATAAATAAAATTATCAAAGTGTTAAAAATTTATTTTGAAAGCATTGCTTGCGAAAGTATATTGAATTATCCCTAGTTATCAAGCTGGTGAAGAAAAAGTTATCTGTGAAACAGATATGTTTTCTAGAATACCGGATACGTTACACTAGAATAGTTATACTAATTAACGAACATAACTTTTTAGTTTTATGGCTACATGGATAATTTTTAAAACGTTTCTCTTGATTACAAATCGTAAACACATGACTCAAAAAGAACTTGTACAGGCAACGTTCTGTATGAGCTTCAGTACCACATTGCCTGAATGTCTTTGAATTCTTATTTATTTTAAAACATATTGAAATAGTTTGTATAGAAAAGTTTCGATAAAAATAAATCTGCAGAAACTTTTTAATTTCAAAGTCAGTATTTTAACTATAACACATCAAAGGGTTTTTTTAAACGCAACTACAGACGCAAATAAATGTAGTAAAAATGCATCATTTTTCTAGTTACTTACATGGCTTTGATATGTACGATTCTAATTGCAGAATAGAGTTGTATGGGTTTTTCAGCGAAGCCTATGTTTGCTATTTTACTTCATTGTAATTACAAAGACAATAGCCCAAAATAAATGTAGCTTATAATGAGCTGGATTATGTTTTATTTTCAACTCTTACCTCAATTTTAAGGGAAATTCGACTTCAAATTATTCTGAGACATTTTGTGAGTTTCTTAAATATGAATTATATCTAATAAATACACGCACACACACACACACACACGCGCGCGCTTGAAGATGTGCTCTTTATGTTTTTAGTTGGTTTTATGGAGGTATCTAATGAATCAGATTAGAAAGTCAGAAAAACTACTTATTCATATTTCCTCCCAATTTGGTTACATACTTTACAATCCTCAAATGTTTCATTTTTCAAAGTAATTTTTATGAATTACTTGAAAAAATGTGTTTTCATATTACTTCATGCAGAATCATTTTTCCATTGAGAAAATTGTCTTTCTTGATTAATTTTTTTGCTTATTATTGCAATTTATTTCTCATGTTGAACAAGACTCTGATTTTCAAGCTATTTGCAGAATTTCAAAATCTACAGAAGTTAAATATAGATTTTTTAAACATTAATTAAAATCTCAATTATATGAAATATATATTCGCATTTTGACATAAAATAAGCTTCTGTTTGCAAAAATTACTTAGGAACTGAAGTCAGTCAATCGTATATAGATTTTTTAGCAACATCATCTATGAGGTAAGAAATGAAAAATGCGACAGGAATTTAACTTTTTTTGTTACATTTAAGTATCAGAATCTGGAAAACAAAGTTAGCATTTTTATTTAAATTATGGTTTTTTAGACATGAATTACATTTCGAAATTTTTAAATATCTTCTTTTTGTACACTTTTATCGGTTCACTAAATTTCTATGATTAATGATTACACAATATTTCACTTAATTACATTTTGATTAATACCATTGTTTAATAATAGTTATAGCTTATGGAAAGAAACATATATTGAATACTTCGTTATAACTACTATTATATTTTTTACTTATAAAATTTTCTTACCGATTCTAACTTTTATGTGGATAGCAATTAAAGAATTCATTGTAATGGTATGCAATTTGACATATGGCAACAAATTTCTGAATTAAAAAAATGATAGATTCCTTGTAGAGAAACTGTTTTATTTCAGAATGAGAACAAAAAAGAAAGAAAACATATGAATAAAAAATAAATAAATTTTAAAAAAATATATATTTTCTTTTATTATTGCATTATAAACCAGAGGTTTTTTTTTAATTATATGTTCATACTGAATTTTGAATTTCTGATCCATTAGTATGAATACTTCAATCCTTTTCAAAGTTAAAAGAAATTCACAGATATTGCTTTTTTGAAATTTCAATTAGATTTATCAGAAAAATAATAGTTAAGTTTTTAAATTAAACTTTACTTTGCTATTGAACATACTTGTATATGTATAGTTTAAAAACTGTGAAACATCCACAACAAATCTAAAAATAATTTTTAAAAACCCTCTATTTTTACCAATATGAAATAAATCAAATTAACAAAATTATTTGATAAATTCAACTTATAGATAAGTTATAAGTACTTTATTTCAAATTAATTTTATAGTTATTACAAAAAAATATATTTTTTGTTCATGTTTTCAATTAAAAACCGTATGTCTATTCTAGACTACTATGTACTCGAAATCGTGTCCGCCGGTTTGTATACATATCTTCTTTTTGCTTTCTTAAGCATTAGGGATGTTTTCCTTCTTTCTCAACCCAAACTGCAAAGATCAGCCTCTTCAGACTTAACCACAAATCTTAAGTGGTCTGACACTCAGCTGTGAAGAGCTGGACACAAAACATTTTAGTTTCGACATAGACACTTTTCAAGGTAAATCTTTCTTTTCTTTGCAGCTTTTAACGATTTTTTATCTCTTTCTCTCTCTCTTCCTCTGTATCTTTCTTTCA
>JAOUZG010008087.1:3577400-3596192 GCA_026289955.1 Argiope argentata | reverse complement strand
GGTTGGTAAAAACTTATATTCATTTACATTATGCTCTTCTCTCTTCTCTGCTGAAACAGTGGCCTTTGGCTGAGAAATGTAAAAATATTTTTGAAACAATTTAAGAAGAATATTTGGTGGAATTTAATGTTATAACTACTTGATAAGTCCAAAAATTTTGGAATTTACCAACCATTCAAAGAATGAATCTATAGCAATAGAATAAGCAGGACACTTAATAAGATTAGATAGCAACTGATCCACTAAAAAATCTTTTTAGTTGGGCTAAGCCATTTGGTACTCACAAAAGAGAGAGGGACTATAGCGTAGATATATTAACTTCCTGAAAAAGACTTGGAAACTATTAAAGTGACAAATTGGAAACTTTAGCTAAGGACGGGATGACCTGGGATGAAATTCCAAGGAAGATCAGAGTCTAGATTTTGAAACAAATTGGTGTTCTGAAATTCGACCGAATGATTTTATTTAAAATGTTTGAGTGCGCATAAAAAGAAAGACATGACATTTAGCAAATTATAAGAAACTTAAAACAATGGAAAGTAAAATTTATCTGATAGCAACTAAAGTTACTTTAATAGTTACTTTGAAAATATATTCCTTTATATAAGGTTTATTTTTTAAATATATAAATTTAACTTACACAAACAATTTTGTTTTATCCTCAGAATTTTAGGTTTTATTAAAAGGAAATAAAAGCTCTATGTAAGGTTTTAATATAGCATTGTTTGAACAATTCATCACTAAAAAGGTTTTTTACTAAAACGTACATCTCACTAAGATTGATTTGTGAATGAGTCTAACAACTATGCTTATAATGCACTGCATTTTCATATTCAGCATGTGTGAATATAATTTTATAGCCATTTATTACTTTATTCAAAATACAGTTTTTCAAATTATTTTTAAGGCATGCAGATTTAAAATTTTTACAATTATAATTACCAACCCTTTGCAACCCTGATAGTGCCTCTGATTCACCATTCAAGTTTGTGCATCATTTTGACGTTTTATTTATTTATTTTTCGAATTTAATTGTGTAAAATGCCTACATAGTGATTAAGAGATGAAGATTATTTTTTCCAATAAATTCTACTTAAAAGAATTATGTGTATTTATTTTTCATAGCGATAAACAAATCGTTTATTATGTGAATAATTGTGCATCTAATTATTTTTCGGAGTTTAAAGGGTTAAATATTTGTGAAATCATATTTTATAAAGTGGATTATACATTGTACACCAGATATAATATCTAATTCGCTATATGCTCTGGTTATTTTTATATTTACAGTCGCTTCGCCAGACGAGAAAATCTAGGAATTGCAGTCATGTTGTTGAAAATTGAAAGAAAACTTTCCCTGATAGTGATGATTTGATGTAAAATCGCGTACTGCTGACATTAATCGATACAAAATTATGGCTATCCTGAATTTTCTAATTGAAAGTATAATACCCATGTTTCAGAATGATAGTTGTTCTCAAGTTATTTATTTTCCAAAAGTAAATTTTAAATTCATTAGAAATATCTTTAATCATATTTATGATATAATATTGGTCATATGTAATAATTGAAAATCAGATAATTTGTTTACTTTAACTTCTTAGCTTATGTTTAGATGCTTTAAATCCTGTTATTACATATGGAAATTTTTAAGCCCGCTAACAGACCTATTAGCTATTTAAGCCAATTGAGTGTTGTTTTTTTTGTTTCAATAGCGCCAACTAGGGCCAAAAGTAATAAAAGTAAGGCGAATGAGTGTATCTTGTTTTTCAGTAGCGCCAACTAGAGCCATAAGTAATAAAAATAAGGCGAATAAGCGTTTCTTGTTTTTTAGTAACGCCAACTAGGGACATTAATAATAAAAGTAAGCCAATTGAGTGTTCCTTGTTTTCAATAGCGCCAACTAGGGCCATAAGTAATAAAAGTAAGGTAAATGAGTGTCTCTCGTTTGTCAGTAGTGACAACTAGGGACATAAGTAATAAAAATGAGCCGATTGTGTGTCCCTTGTTTTCAGTAGCGCCAACTAGGGCAATAAGTAATAAAAGAAGTAACTTAGCTAATTCAAGCGTCACATTAGCTTGTACAACCCATTTTTACGGGAGCCCCATTCACACACCTCATAGATAGTACACAGGAGAAAACCAGGCCCGAACAGGGAGTCGAACCCGGGTCATGGGGAAGACATGGTATCCCTATTCTAAGGCCCCAGCGCTTTTAATCCTTACAATTAATGGTAAAAAAAAGATATTAAGATTTTGAATCCTTTTTGTTTAAGCGTTGTATCCATAATAATCTTATTATCTGTATAATAAGTCTTGTGCCGGCTTTCTGGCACAGATGCAGCGCTTCTTCCTCGTGTTCTGGGAGTCCTGGGTTCGAGCCCCGGTTCGGGCATGGTTGTTCTCCTGTGTGCTATCTGTGAGAAGTGTGATTGTGTTTCCCTTTAAAAAGAGGCTGTGAAAACAAATGTGGTGAGTGTGTAGCTAGGTCGTACTCTTGGCCCTAGTTGGCTCTAATTCGAAAAAAAAGAGACGCTCCTTTCGGCTTAAATCTGCTGCTGTATCAGCTGGGGGCTTGTCCATAGTCAAGTGTCATAAGTAACAACAACAGTATAAGTCTTGTAATTAACAATACAAGCAAACTATAAAAGTAAAATAACTCCTATTTTTTAAGATGCCAAAAAATAGCATAATAGGAAAATTTATTCGATTGAAAATTCATTAAATCAAACACCATTAGAGTCTTTTCATTTTGCACTTTTTTGACATCAAGAATATGATAGAAAACCGGCTGAAAATGTAATATATAACAAAATAATTTTCTGTAAAATTTGTATATTAAATTATTTAGCCAATGTTATACATCACATAAAAATCATAAATTGGAAATTCATACTTCATGACTAACGTACCAAAACACGTATCGCTTTAGGCTTAAGTCACAGATAAGATTTCAGAAAAGCTATGAGTGGATTGAGAAAACTAGTAATAGCACGTCTGGGAAATTTTAAAATACAAACTTTCCCTCCTTCGGTGAGTTATGACTTGAGGAACAATTTATGACTGCCACTAAAAGGATAAATTCTGCCCGAATAATTTGTCATGGTTTCGCGTAAAAGAAATAATAAAGGAAATATATGACTGATATTTGCCAAGCTGTACTTTCCGACCGATAATAGAATCGACATGGTATTTTTTACAGAAAATGTATGGTAAGAATTTTTGAAGGAGCACCTTAAAAGTAAAAATACGAAGTTCGATCTGTGAAGTATTGCTGAAATTATATTTTATAATTCCTTTTTGCAATAGTTTAATAATTGCTGAAATTCGATTATGCGAGGTTTGAGCAATTCGAACGATGCGTTTGGATTTCAATGATGAGAATAGGATTGAATTTCTTAAAAAATTATTGATTTCTTCTGTAAAAAATGAAAAAAATGAGAATTCATTGAGGTTTCAAAGAAATGTAATCAAGAAAATATATAAAAATCTCATTCTAATTACCACCCCCTACGATTGTGGGAGGTTTTTAGCAATTCGAACGATGCGTTTGGAATTCAATGATGCGAATGGGATTGAATTTTGTGAAAATTTATTAATTTCTCAGGAAAAAAATGAAAAAAAAAATGAGAATGCATTGAGGTTTTAACGAAATGTAAACAAAAAAAATTATAAAATTCTCATTCTAATTACCTTCACCCTACGATTATACGAGGTTTGAGCAATTCGAACGATGCTTTCGGAATTCAATGATGTGAATGGGATTGAAATTCGTAAAAATTTATTAATTTCTCAGGAAAAAAATGGAAAAAATGAGAATTCATTAAGGTTTTAACAAAATGTAATAATAAAAAATGTATAAAAATCTCATTCAAACTACCTCCACCCTACGATTATGCAAGGTTTGAGAAATTTGAACAATGCATTTGGTGAAAATGTATTAATTTCTCATGAAAATCTATGCAATTTTGTGAAAGTTTATTAATTTCTCATGAAAAAAAATTAGAATTCATCGAGATTTTAACGAAATGTAATCAAAAAAATATATAAAAATCTCATTATAATTACCTCTACCCTACGTGATTCTTCAGACTACGTCTGAACGTTTGTTGTTGCGACAATAAGTAGGCGTGACTAGGGGTGAATCTTATTGGTCATTACCAACAGCGATAAGACCAATACATAAGTGGTGCATTCCGATATGAAAGCAACATCATCCCATAATCTTTGTATACTTATTAGGAAGATGAGAGCCAATCACCATGCTAGAATTTTAGTATCTGGGGTACTTTTCAGTGGACTTAAAATATTTTCTAAAGGCAAATGCATCTATTTAGTGAAAACAATATACTAAAATAATTTTAAAAAACATTCACCAGAATGAAGACAACTGAAAGGGGCATAATAATTTTTCCTTCTTTTTTTCTTTGTAATGCATTATTAATGTCTTAACTTGATCACAGAAAACTTTTGCATTAAAATTTTTTTGGCAATACCTTTAGTGTAAACCAAAACATTCTATTTTTCCTAAATATAATAATGACTTATATCAATCCTCTTAACTGAGAGTAATTCAAATCAATAAAAACTTAAATATGAGACTTTGATTTTGAAAATAGCACAAGTCTTTACTTTTGTCTCAGAAATTTAAATATTAATATACCAACAAATTAAAAAATTAATATATATAAATTTTAATACCTGAAAGTTATGCTTATTTTTAAATATGTAATTAGTTTGCATAAATTTCTTTTACCCAAATGTAAGTTGAATAATTATTTCTTTATTGTAACTTATTTTTAAAACAAATTTGAAATTTAAAATAATATTTCTAAACCCACACAGATTGCAAAGCACATATAAGATGTCCTGAAAATTTTGTGATTGTCGATTTCAAGTATTCACAATCACAAAATATCATCAGTGTTCAAGCTCAATAGATACTTTTTATGTATTTAGCCCATTTTTTAAAAGGTGATATACAATCAATTTTAAGTTCACTTCTCGCTGTTTTACTCTTAATGGGGAAATATTAACCAAACAGAAAATAAACTGAGTTTAATATTACTTTGATATCTGTTTGGAGCTACTACATTAACTTTTCAAGTTTCAAGATCATCAAAAATTTAATTTAAGCGCAATTGGAAAATTGATGCAGAATATACAAACAAGCATGTTTGTTAAAAGTAAGTTAATAAAAATAATTGTAAATAATAAATATTTACTAGGGCTTAATAATAAATATTAAATGGACTTGCACCATTTTTATTATAAATGAAATGTAAAAATATTTTATTTCAAATATGAAAACCTAAAAAAATATTTAAAATGTATTATGCATCGATTCGATTATTTTTTTATTTAAGTCAATATAAAATTAATCCTAATGTTAATATACTAGTGAAATTGTTAAAGTTATTATGAAATTTGCTAACGTTCTGGCTCAGGGAAACCCCATCTTCTCCATGATCTGGGCGTCCTAGGTTCGAATACTGGTTCGGACATGATTGTTCTTTATCTGTTCTGTTCGTGATATGTTTGAATGCACCCCCATGTAAAAAGGGGTTGTACAAGCGGTTGTGGTGCGTGAATAGCTGTTCTGTATGTGATGACCTTGTAAAATGTGTTCTGTAAGCTCCTTGTGATACTTGGTGTATTAAGTTTTTTTAAAATTTTAATAAAATAATTATGAAATTTCTATTGGAGGAAAATAAGTAAAATTATCTTCGCCGAAAGAAATAACGCAAATGCAACAGCAAAAGCCCCAAGAACTTTACTTATACCACTTCTTTTATCAATCACTATATATATATATATATATATATATATATATAATTGGACAAAGCATTTTCTTTAAGACAAATAACTAATTATGATTTTTCTCTAAATTAGCTATACATTGTGCGATATATAATTTAAAAAAAAAACACACATACTTGCACCACTTTTTAAATAAACGTTCCAAACAATGAAGAAAAAGAAAAAAACAAGATAAAAACTACAATCAGGTCTAGTAAGGTCTAGTAACAAAAGATTTTTCTGAAGTGGAAATTTATAAACTACTTAGAGCTAATGCATCTAATCGACATTTAAGACATAAATATTATGCACGATGTTAACGCATAAATATTAAAGACGATTTAATACGGCGATCGAGTTTCGAAACCGTTCATCGCTTGATTTAGTACTGTGCTAATCCATTATCAAACTATGCTTAAAAATAAGCCTGCACCAACGCCATTTTAAATTTTTTTTAATATATTAGCATAAAGGAAATATGAAGCTTCTTGAGAAGAAACTCAATTAAGTATAATTGGTAGTCTTTATTAAATCAATTTAATTTTGAAATGTGAGATAATCTAATGAGAGAGTAAAAAAATAAATTCTAATATATTGTAAATAACATTATGTTCTTAGAAAAAAGTTTTGATTTTTTTAATGATATCAGACATTTTCATTTCTGTAATAAATAGGTTTTTAACAAAAGGGCTCACGGCAAAATCCCTTGTAGTGTGACAAAAAAATTTCATTAAGGAAAAATTCTAAAATCTTTAGTTCGTGCTCGAGTACCTCATCTATTTCTGAATTGATTTTAAATGAATAATATTAAATCGAAATAAATGCAGATATTTTGAAATGGATGTAAAGTATTTCACCAAGTTAACGTTACTGGTATTAAAAATAAAAAGAACTTTATGATTTAATAAGCATTTACAATTTATTACTTATCATGCATCATCATTAGATTACGAAGGTTCTTTGATATAAATGCCGTTATCCATGTAAATTATTATTCTGTTGAATGATTTGAATAGCCTGTATTAATTGTAATTTTTTCAAATATATTATAGGAAAAAATAAACTGATAAGTAAATAATGTTGGTATACAAATTTCAAAATAAAAATATCTATAAAAACATATATAAAGTATTTTTTAAAAGTTGAAAAGCTGTCTGCAGACTAATTAAAAATGTATTTTTGTTTGCGGTAATCTTTAATTATTCTTTAATTCTATATGTATTTGTTTATTAATGCCTCAGTAAAAACTCTCTATATTGAATAAAGTATAATTTTACATTTTATCCAATATTATTAATTTTTAGGTATAAACTTATAGAATGGATGTTTCTAGAATTAATATGTTATGGTTAGTGTCATTAATCGTTTATTATTTGTATGAACCAATAACTAATTATTCTGAGAGGTCAATAGGATTTAATGTTTTATCACATTCGCTAGAAATTTTTTATTGTTATAAATTTGTAATAATGTTTCCTTGCACTTTAATTCCTTTTGAAGAAGAAAAAAATTTTACAAATACAATAATGACTTTTAAATGGATATCAAGTCATGACTCCCTGTCTTTACTGCAGATTTATCGATTGTTTATCGAAAAAAATGAAGGATTCAGAATATTCCAGAATCTTGGTAATAGCTTCATTAAAATCAATTTGTTATAGAGTATTCTATACCCTCTCTCATAAGAAATAAAGCGCCGTGAAACAGAATAGAATAAAGAAATACCCGGGTACAGGTATATAGAAATCTCAACAGCAACAGCATGATTGAAACATATACAACCTGAATTCAGCTCAAGCGAGTATTTAAAGGAGGTAATACCGAGTTATTTTTGGGTTGCTATTGTTTTTTATTTCCGATTTGCTTGTCATGTACTGTGTTCTATCCGTAAGTGTTGCTCTTTATAAGCTTTGATTTTGCTTTGTTACCTGTGTATCATCGTTTCGTGCAGGTATCATCATTTGTTATTCATGATGTCTTAATTTTTCAGCCAACCAACCGGTAGATTTTTGAGTATTTACCGAAATGATATAAATAAACGATGAAACTGATTCATCATGTTGTTATTAGTGGCAAATGCCATGGACAAGTTTTGCCGAGGTATCAACGAGTTTTAAGCCTAAATGCGCGTCTCTTGTTTTGTAGTAGCGCCAACCACAGCCAAGAGTACGACTTAGCTACACACTCATCACATTTGCTTGCACAGCCCCTTTTTACAGGGGGGAAGGGCATTCGTACAAGATAGAAAACAGAAGAACAATCATGCCGGAACCGGGACTCAAACCTGCGATACCCAGTTTGGGATAGATGTGCAACCCCTATGCCAGGACGCCGGCGGATTCTTCATACTGACAGGGTAATAATTCTTACTGTGATTAATACTAATAATAACCGATTAATCATCATGATACATATCTATACTGTAAAATTTATGTCATAATGAAAATTTACCTTTTGATTAAAAAAATATATATTATACGCTTATTATAGAAATTTTTGAGCTTCTTCTTTGTCTGAGAGAAAAAAAAATCATTTAAATCTTTCTTTTAAAATTTGACAAATATAACAATAATTTTGAAAATCAAACTGAGCCATTTAGTTATTTGAAAATTCAAGTTTAATATTCATTTTGCTGAATTAAGATGTTTGAAAATTTGCTTAAAGCAATAAAAATTTTTAAGTTCTACTTCAGATACCCTTATAAATAAATTTTAATCTTCACCTTATTGTTTATTATAAGTTGGTCTTTAAGTTTAAAAAAGAGCTCATCTTAAAATTTGTTCCTTATATCAATTAGCTACCTCTTCTTAAGGGTTTCTCATATTTCATGAGTGAAAATTACCCAGCATTCCTCGTAACACAATGAAGGGTCAAGCTCTGCTTAGTTTTGACGACAGCATAATGCTAATGGCCCGTTTGTTTATAATTAATTGCCATAATTGGGTACACTCTGGAACCCAGTAAACAAGAGTTAGAAGATAAAGCACGCATTTTGAAGCAAAGTTTTAATTGTTTATAAGTAGGAAGATAATTTTTTCCCAACCAGATTTTCCAAAAATGGTCTATTTTTCTAAACAAGTGGTATGTGATTAAAGAAAAAGTTCTTAATGAAACATATGCACTTAATAAAACAACCTTTTCTGTTAAAAATGCAACTTTCTTCATTAATTATGTAAATAAGCCATGACGTAATATAAATAATTTTAAGCATCTAATTGTTTTTATATTACTTTTGGTAATTTTCTTAAGTTTGTTAGAGGTTTAGAAAAATTTAAAATTTTTCAATTTTTCTAAATTGAAAATTTTTTTTCTTTGCTTTTAATAAATCATAATTTTGATTTTGCTGCTAATTATAGTACTGAGACAGAAATGAAAGATACAGAGTTATGTAGAATTTGTGATTCAAAAAAAGGATTTTTTAATAGCTAAGACACATTCATATAGAAAGAGGTGGGGCAACTTAATATAGAATGGCAACTTTACATAGAATGAAAATGGGTCGAAAATATTGGATTTGTAAGTCCCTCAAAAGTGCACATCTCAAGAAGGGAATCAAAACCTCAGGGCCCAGTCGGACATTACAGATTTTTGACTCTAAAGTAATCGTTTATATACTTATGCATGTCATAGAGATGTTCACAATATAATTTATCATTTTTTCCCTTTTTCAGTTAGTAATCTAATTTCCCTCTGAGTTCAACTCTCAGTCATTATTTGTTTAAGTATTCTTGACCCCTCCATCCAGTTTTAAATTTTCTTCTTATATATATATATATATATATATATATATATATATATATATATATATTAGTGAATTTCGCATTTATTTAACTGTATCCTGCTAATATGTAACTTTTGGTGCCATTTTTTTCTATCGATTGAAACTAAAAAATCACAAGGACTGACAATTAAAATAAAAGATCATATTTTGAAATTCCCTAATGTAAGATATTGTTTCTTATGCCAATTGCCTTGTACAAGTTCACCGAGGTAGTCAGCGATTTAAACCTAATCAGCTTCTCTTGTTTTGTAATAGCGCCAACTAGGGAAAAGACTATGACTTTTGCTATTCACTCATTACATTCGCTTGTACAGCCCTTTTTTTTACGGAGAGGCACATTCATACACCTTACAAATAGAAAACAGAAAAACAACCATGTCCGAACCGGAATCGAACCCAGAAAGTTAGATCATGGGGAAGACATTTACCCCTTTGCGAACTCCCTATACAAGTTATTGGGCTCATGGATTTAGAAATATGTGATATTGCAGACATATAGATGATCAAATGTTTGACAGTTTTGACATACAATATGGTTATTATCTACCTTTTATATATTAAACCAGTGAAATAAATTTTATATATCTGACTTTTTATATTTTGTTCATTTATTCAGAACAACAAAGTAGACAAATTTCTTCTGAATGGATTTCCTTCAAAATGATTCCTAGATTCATACAACAAATTTGACCATTCCAGCTCAAAGTCATTTTGTTTATCGTTTTTAATCAATTGACTGTTTTATTTTCTTTACTATCTAGTAAGATGACACCTTCTATTTTAGAAATAATTTCCTCTTTTTTTTTTCTTTTTTTTTGCTTCAAATGGAGATCCATTGAATACATGACTTATATATGTATTAGAAGTAATTTTCATATTCAATTATAATCATTATCAAAGATTTTTTTAGCTTACAACCATCAAAATTCAATAAATCGAGGCACGTACGGCATAGGACAAAACTGTCTGTTAAATGGTTAAAGACCGACAGACGGGCAGATATGATCCCGAAAGTGTATTTTCGAAATCAGGAAAACTTGCAGCATGGATATTCACCATAATCTCAAGTATAATTTGTTTTGGGCTGGGATGGCCTGGTTGGTAGAGCGTTGAACTCGTACTCCTTAGGTTACGGGTTCGAAGCTCACCGGCCAAAACAACCCCCGAGTGTTTGGCGATTGGCGCTCGTTAAATCTGTTCGTGGTCGCAAAGTCCTCCATATCGAGAGTAATATCACTGGAGGTACTGGGCCAGGGGTTATCGTTCCCTGTTCCAGGTCTAAATTACGATCTGAGATGAATGAATGATTTGCGTGAATGTAGTCCGCCCCCTAAAAAGGGTTGTGACGTGTGTGTAGCTAAGTCGTACTCTTGGCCGTAGATGGTGCTACTTGTAAAACAAGAGACGTATATTTCCGGCTTAAATTCTGCTGATGTATCAGCGGGGCTTGTCCATGGCAAGTGCTATAAGTAACAACAATAATTTGTTTTTGTCTGTTACAAAAGAGATTCGAGTTAGTAAAAAGGTAAGTTAATAAGATGCAATAAAAACAGACAAAGCGAAATCAAAACGAAAATTTCTTTTTACTAATAACTTCTAGTTTTGATATTTTGTTTGATATTCATTGAGTTTTGATATTCATTTGGAAATTTCGAATATTTTGTATTTAAGTGATAAAATTGACTTCGAAAGGCCCAATTTTACAATAAGTCAATGCCAATAGAGCAGGTATAAAGCAAAATCAAACTCTATTAATTATCTTTATTCTCTTTATAAATACATTAAAATGCATATTTTGAAAAGAAGCAGCCTTAAAGATATATTTTAATTTGATATTTTTAATGCATGAAGGTTTTTAAACATACTGTTACAAGTGGGCGAACGCTCGCCGGAGGTGAAAACGTTGGCGGCGCGTCACAAGGCGCTCCATGCCAGCCGAGTTAACTTGGCGGGAGGAATATTCTGGTAACCCCGAGTCAATTCTGGCTGCGCCGCGTTTTCTCTCGGTGATCGCCGAAGAGACGGACTGCCACTTTTTGGCGGTTGATCTCTCTTTAGGAAGAGAAGCGTTTCGCTTTACTAGCATCTTTTCGCTTGTTATTAGTGAGCTGTGTTTGCATTTGCTGTCAACGCTGTGTTATTGAGCTCACTGTGATTTACTGTTGCTGTGCTATACTATAGCTGTTTTGCAAACCGTGTTCATTGTGCGTAAGACTTGCATTTACGCTGTAAGTGACTGATTTTTGCTGGATTGTGTTTTCTGAAGTTTTACTTTTTCAAGTCATCCTGTATATACCTGTAAATAGCTGTAAATAAATTTGTTTGTGCTGTCCTCAAATAAAGTCCATTCAATCCGAACCCGCTACGCTAAAAACGTAACAATACTTATGACATTAAATTATGCTCATATATTAAAACTTTGTGTCTATGTCTAATAAAATATAAAAACAAATTGCATGAAAAAAGCTAATGCGTTCATCTGTGGAAGCAAAATAAATGAACTGGTCAAATTGCATAAAAGATTTCTATTGATAAATTTGTCAAATAGAAATTATTGGCTTTAAAGATAAATATTAGCCAACTAAGTTTGTTAATAGGATTCGATTACGCTTAAAATGTAACGTGAATTGTGATATCAATTTCTCTCTCTCTCTTTTTTGCTGTAAATTGCAGAAATATGGTTCACTGGTGTATTTTCTAGAGAAGTTTCCTTTGCTGATCCTTTATAAGAGATTTCGAAAAAAAAAAAAACATTTATATATTTAAATTTTTATAATGTTGAAAATAATTCTCGAAGATTATTTTGCAGTTTTGCACAATTCAGAATATAACATAATATTCACAACGAAAGAAAAAAAAATAGAAATCATTTGTGAAGGCTATTGCAGATATGCCGGGATCCTGGCCTAGGGGTTGTCGTGTCTTCTCCGAGAGCTGGGTTGGGCATGGATGCTCTTCTGTGTTCTATCTGTAAGGTGTATGAAGGTATAACCTGGTCCTGCTCTGTAAAAAGGGGCTGTGCAAGCGACAGTGATAAGTGAATAGCTAAGTCTTATTTTTGGCCCTAGTTGACGCTACTTCAAAACAAGAGACGTCCCTTTCGGCTTAAAATTCACTGATGCCTCGACGATGCTTGTCCATGGCAAGTAACAACAACAACAACACAAAGATACAAGGAATATGGTTAGGGGCCCGGCGCCAGTCGGGGGTCATCCCTGATCGGCAAAACTTAAAGTCCAGAGTTACGTCGTTTGTTCTGAAGTGCGGGAAAATTTCCGGTAAGAGCTTTAAGCAGTAATGAGCACGATGACAGCTTGACCATTGAGGTTGCTTGAATGAAGGCGGGCGTGTCAGACAACAGTTTCTCTGTACGTTGTAGGTGTGGCTTAAGACGAGGTGAGTTCTCTGAAGATTCCTCTAGATAGGGTGCGTGGAGGATGGGGTATGAAGGATTGAGGGATTAACCAATTAAATTGCGAGAAAGCTCATGGGAATTTTTGAAGAAAAATCTGATGTTTGATATGATTTGGGACGAACAAAAATGGAGTGATAATGCACATTAGACAAAGAATTAAAGTTAAAACTAAAGTAAAATAAATCTGGGTCTCCTGCTGTTAGGATTTGCTGTGTAATTTTCTATTTCTTCTATAGCTGGGTAATTAATATTTTCGAGGTCAGTGAAGAATTTAGTGGCGACTTTTTTGATAAAATCTTTTAATGATGGAAGATTTAGAGCGTCTCGGATATCGTCGTTCCTCATGAACCATCTTGCTTTTGTGATTTGTCTGAGAACAATGTTTTGGCACCTGTCAATGATATTAAGATTGCTTCTTGCAGCATATGCCCAAACAGGGCTTGCATATGTTAAAACAGGTCTGAGAATAGCAGTATAAATAGGGGCTTTATTTTCCCTACACGTTTCTGAATTCCGAGCTATTAGTTGGTAAAGCTTACGCGAATTATCTCGGAATTTGGATTTAATAAAATTAATGTGTGGTTTCCAGGTTAAACTTTTATCCATAATAATGCCAAGGTATTTTGCTTTCAGAGACCAGGGGACTATTGTGTTATTAATTTTAATGTTGAATTTTGATTTTTTATTTCTCTTCGGGAAGAACACAGCTTCGGTTTTCGATGCGTTTATGGCTATTTTCCACTCGTTGAACCAGACTTCAAGGCTTTGTATATGTTTGCTTAATGCATGAGTGATGTATCTGGTATTTCTGTTTTTTGTTAGCAACGCTGTATCATCTGCGAAAATACAGAATTTAGTTTTAATATGTTGCGGAATATCTTTGATGTATATGGAGGAGAGTGTGGGGGACAGTTTTGCCCATTGTGGCACACCTGCCTGAGTGGAACGAAGTTTGGCAACAACAACAATAGAAATTTTAAATATTCAAATTTTAAAATTATTTACTTGTTTAGTGGTAGAGAAAATAATATCTAACTTATTAATTCAAGAATATTATGACAAATATAGTTATTCATATGACAAAGTTATTGAATAGCTCAGTTTAATATATAAGAGTATAACAGTTTTAATCCTTCTGCACTATCAGTTTTTATATTTTTTACTGTCGGATAATTACAAACAAAAATAAAACATGAACAAACAGTTCAATAAAAGTTTTCCAAAAGACAAATTATTAAGTCAACAGTCAATTTTGTTGACCAGATTTTTTCCACATTTTATTGATTCATTAGATTGTTTAGCTATTAATATGGTATTGCTTTTTAAATTTTCCAGTATAATTTGATATGAGTAAAAAAAACTAACTTTATTGAGTCAGTTCTTATGTAGATATTTCTTTCTAAATTTTCAATCTAAAGCAGAAATGAAAATCTTACTTGCGATGATTTAAAATCCGAGGAAATTAATTTCTTTTTATCTTAATTTTAGCAAAGTTAAAAACACAAGATTCAATGATTCGATATAAATTAAAAAGTATGATTATAGACTGGGTATGAAATTATAAATAATTTATCAACAAAGAGGAATAAATTCTAAGTAAATAAAATTGCAATTGGATCAAACGCATTTCTTTACTTTGTATTAAAACAATATTGTGACATTTTTGGAAGCTGACTGTTTTGATAGAAAATAATTTTTAGAAACAAAAAACTTGTTTATCTTGATAGATCATTTCAAAAAGATAGGTCGCCTTCCTTTCTTTTACGCTTTTTATTCTTTGACTGAATTGAAATTTTGGCGAGTTCTCTTCCAAGCATATTTTGATATTTTTCAGATCCATTAATTTTAAGTCACAAAAAGCTGCAAAAAAATTCAACTCCTCAGATTGATTTTTTATTTGAGTGTTGCCACTCGATAATAAGTAATATAGAAAATTTCTGTCATGCACGTTAAGCTTATTAATTGAGAAATTTTTTGAAAGATAGCATTACCTGAAGAATTAATAAGTACATTTTTTGAAAAGAGATGACTTGTACTGCTAAAGGCAAGAGACATTTGACATCACATGCACACACACATACACATACATAATCCCACACTTATACCAAAGGGAACCAAGGTAGTGCAACCTGTCTCACAATATTTTAGAATATTATATAATGTTAACCAATATTTCACAATATTATACAATATTGTGAATAGTGATTAATGTTATTCAACAATGTGCAATATTTATGTGATACTGGGGTATAGTAAGGGAAATTTTGCAACAAGAATTGTATAAATATTATACAAATTCAAATACATTTAATTTCAACATACTGCATAATCCTGCATCTAGAATCTTGAAAAATTACCTATTTATAAATATGGGCTTCAATGGGAGAGAAATATATAATATATGTCTCTGAGAAAGTATAAGATCTACAAATTAGAACAAGGAATAGCAGAAATTACAAAAAAGAAGAAAAAAAATCTAGCTAAAAAATAAATCTTGGTTATAGATAGCCTTTAAATATGAAGTTGGAATTAAAATAATTATGATTTTAAAAAATAGCGGATAAAAAATTGCAAAATAAATAACGGCGCACATTAAAAAACAATACAATAACTAATTTACGAAAATGTACATAAATAGGGAATAGTATTAAAGGATTTTGAAAATTTTGTCCTAAAATTATTTTTAAGTTTACAGCATTTCAAACACTGCAATATATTTCTACGATTTTCAATGTGTTGAACTTTCTATTCAGCGAAAAATCAAAGATTATTAAAATGAATAACTAAATAAACTTTCATTATAAACAAATACGAATTATATTTGTATTCTGAATTATTTTAGATATATTTTAATTAAGCTTTATAAACTTTAATAACTTTATTATTTTTTATTAAAATTCTAATGAATTGAATTAACAAAATTATTCATTCCATATTATTCAATAATTAATTTAATTGAAGGTCTGATTTATAGGAATAAATTTTTAGAACAGAAATTTGTGTAATAGTTTTATTTTCGTTATTTTTAGATGATTAACAATATCTAAATATTTATTAAATTTAGAATTTATTCATTGACACAAGTACAATTTAGCTTTCAGACTAAATATGATGGAATAATCAATATTTTTAAAATATCTAAAGTCTATTAATAAGTAATGAATAAAATTATTAATTACTCAATAATTATTAATTCAATAATTATGAATTAAATTGAAAGTCTGCTTTATAGAAAGAAAGTCTTAGAACAGGAATTTGTGCTAATATGTGTTAATTTTATTTTTATTATTTTTAGATGATTAACAATATCTATATATTTATTAAATTAAGACTTTATTCATTGTTATAGGTATAATTTAGCTTTTAGACTAAATATGATGGAATAATTAGTCATTTTTAATATCTAATTTGTCGTGATATGATAATTATTCAAATAACAATTGTGACGCATTTCTGCTTATATTATACGCAAATATAAAATTAACTCTCAGAAACAATGTCTATAGGATTTTAAAAAATTTCTGTGAACCTTAAAAATTTTAGATAAAAAAAAATTAGGTGAAAAATTATATTATCACTATTTTTGGTAAAGAAGATTTTCATTGAATTCGAAAAAAATGTTTTATCTCTTTCAACTCCATTTTATTAACTTTTGCAAGAACTTTATGAATGTGAACCCACTGTTGCCAATAGCGTTTTCTGAATATACATTAAAAATGCTTGATAGCAAATTCTGAATATTTAAGTACAATGTGAATACTTTTAAAAAAATTCCTTAAATATGTGTTAATTTTGTAAAAGCGAGCATTAATTTGATGTAAATAATTTTTCTAACCTGTTTTACTATTTTGTGATACAAAATTGAATATTAAAATATAGAAAAAGCCCATAATATACTTATTTCGATGAAAAGAATGCCTTAAATACCAATAATTACTAATGAAGAAAGCTATATAAACAGAGGACAATGATATACTTATCATATTTCGTTATATCAATAATTAGTTTTCTTACTGAATAAAAGACTAAATTAACTTACCAAATATTGAATGTTAATTTTTTTTCTTTTTGCTATAGAAACGTGTTTTGTCTTCATTAAATTATTTATAAGTTTAAAATTTTGAATGAACAGACATTTAATTTCTTGATTTTAAAGAGTTCCGAGTTAAGGATGCAAAAAAAGTTATGATTCACAGATTCAAGATCTTAGCATTCCTTCCAATAAAAAATAAACTGTAATAATTTATTTAAAATCTTATTTCACAAAAATATTAATTATTCATAACTCATTCTGTTGTTAAAACGTTATGAATGAATAAAAGTTAAATTATAGTTTTACGGTGATGTAATTCCCAGTAATAGATATAAACCTAAAAATAATCTGATTTTGGAAAATTTCAATGACTATTGTTGCCTTGAATTATTGATAATCTCCATACTTCTTCATATTTCTATATTATAAAAAGTTATAACATTTAAAATTTATTAGTTGAAAATGTGTTTAAATAAAATTTTTATTTATCAAATGCATAATTCTACTGAATTCTGTCTGACTATTTTTACTTATACCATTAAATTGGCTAGAAACGTACCCTAGAACGATTTATTCATTCTGGACCTGTACGCTAATGTCACTAGGAAGAATACTACTTACAAACTAAAAAGCAATTTATCATTGTGATGACCAAAGTACACATTCGTATTTGAAAGATTTAAGAAACAGAAACATTCAGAGACACAATTCTCTGACTTAACGATCCAATTCTGTTTCTTTTGAGTGCTTAATACACCTCCAGCAGTAAAAGCACTCTCCTAAAGTTATCTGTCAAAATCTATAAAAAATGAAAATAAATTTTTAGACATGCATTTGACATGTTTGAAAGCATAACTGGAAATATCGAAAAAACTCAGAAGAACAAAAAAAATTAATGGTACAGAAATAATCTAATAGTCTAAATCTTTTAATATTGAAATAAACATTTCCTTTACATTTAATTAATAAGAAATATTTTTTTACAAAAGCATTAATTGTCTTGCATTGTTTTATACTAATCGGTTTACTATTATAGTTATAAGTTCAGTACGAATTTATCCAGGGTTGAATTTGCATATAAAAGGCGCTTTCAAATAATTTTGGGATTTTAATAATTATAATTTCTGCAATGAAAGACTTAGCTGTATAAGTATGTATATTAATTACAATTTAATACGAATTAAATATCTCATAGCTTTTACAAATTATTGAATTAATTTACATTTTCTAAATCCAATTAGAAATGCCATAAAATCCATGATTGATCACCTAGACATATTTCCACATAGTTTTTAATAAAGGCTTTGTCCTTTCTTCTTCCTTTATAATAAATATATTATGTACATTGTTGGTGTATTTATACACAAGACAGTACTATGTTTATGTGTGTGTGTGTGTGTGTGTGTAGGATATCCCACAGAACAATTGACCATCATCTGCCTTCCGAAGATAAACGTAATTCAAAGAAAGAGTTGTAAAAGGTTAGATCATTTCCCAGAGGACGCTACTTTTTAATAGTATAACATTACAGAACAACGCCATCTGTCGAGCTTTTCAAAAACTGTCCAAATTAATATTGAGCCAGAGTCTCTCTTCATCCTTTGAATTATTTTAATCTTGGTTTAGAAACTAACCCGTAAATATTTAAAAAACCCTAGACATCACGCCATTAAAACTCCACCATCTGAAGAGTCAAATTTTTTGAAGATTTATTTTGACTCCACACACACACACACACACACACACACACACACACACACACAC
>JAOUZG010008087.1:3548445-3567400 GCA_026289955.1 Argiope argentata | reverse complement strand
ACCGATAAATTTATAGATAGACTGCAAAACTATTATGGAATCGCCATTCGCAGTAATGTGGGAAATTTGGAAAAAATGCAAAGTGCCGTCATTGCCTCTTTTTTTCACTGCTGTTCCGGCACCGATAGTCCCATGCATCGCCAGTGCCCTGAAGGACCAAATAGTTGGTGTAAATTTCATAGAGCCAGATTTTCAGGCGTAGAACTTCAAGAAAAGAAACCAGGCCTATCATCAACTATCATAAATAAAATAAAAGGATTCTATATGTAACTGTGTGACCAAAAATTATTGCAAAAATGTTTGCATGGAAAAACACAGAATTGTAACGAAAGTTTTAACGGTGTACTGTGGAATTTTGTACCCAAAGAAACATTTGTTGAGCTGCAAACTCTTCGCTTAGGTACATATATTGCTGTTTTAATTTACAATTTTGGATACACTGGCTTATTACCAGTTTTTGAAAAATTAGGTGCGCCTATTGAGCCAGAACAAGTCAAAGGTTTCATCAACATTGATGATAACAGAATAGCCGATTCAATTCGACATTCTTCAGTGTCTGTAAAACTGTCCAGAAAAAAAAGAAGAGCATCTAGAAAGATTAAATCAGTGAAGGATGATATAAAGGAAGGTCCAACTTATAAATCAGGAGAGTCTTAGACTTGTTGAAAGATAATAATTTTGCTTTTTTTCAAAATGAAAACTTTAAAAGCCTTTTCTGAAGAATTCAATTTTTGCATTACCGTAAACACAATATCTCAATATGTTATGAATATATTCTTATGAAATTTTGTAGAATTGTTTAGTATAATATTTTTAATGCTCTGAACTAAAAACTAAAATATAAATGCAGTTTTAGGCATTTTACAAGTATTCATAGACAAATTGATCACATTTTTTTCAAAAAATTCTTGTTTATATAATTGTTTTAGCCATATCTCAGAATATATTATGCATATTCAAAAGATTTTAGTTCAAAGCATGCATATCGGTTATTACAATGTTCTTCTAAAATATTTTTGATTTCTGATTGTAATTTTATTCTCTACTACTGTTGGCGTAACAGTTAATTTTTCTGTTTTTTAACTACAATTTTACATTTTTTTCAAAATGTTATGAAAATATTTTTTATTTTTAAATATTTTTCATTATTCTGTTACATATTGAAACTTAACCTAGAATAATAACAAGCATTTGAAGCATATTTAAAAAAAAAGGCTCCGAACCCAGTCGGATACCAGTCAGAAAGATTAAAGTAATTCCCACTATGCTGAAAACATGTGAGAATATAAATGCTGTACAGAATGTTGTTTTTATTTCGAAATTTATGATTGAGATAATGTTAAAAACTCTTTAATACTGAATATTTATGTATAAAAAGAACTTTTTTCAAATGGAAACAACTTTAATAAGACTCAATATAAGCAAAAGAAAACTCATCTTGAATATAAAAATTGAAACAAGTAGACCTATGAAACCAACGAGTTATTTTAAAACTTCGCCCCCTCTCTGGTTATTATAACAAGGCAGGAGTTTTTAGATACTTTTCATTTCCGAGATTAAACCTCTCCTGAGAAACCAGATATTTATTAGTCCTCAGAGGGTAGAAAAGCTTGTATGGGGGAGAGAGAGAGAGAGAGAAAAAAGAGCTCTCAGAATAGCTATGGCGAGAGATAGGACCTTACTTCTATCTCCTCATAGCACTAACAACATCGATTTCCGACCGTCTGCCAAAACTAAATTGATTGTTGCTGTTAGCACCAAAGCCGCTTATGGACCGAGAAGTTGAAAAGAAAGAAAAAAATGAGCCTGGTTCGTATATAGATCAGGGGTTTCAAGCCAAGCAGTTCACTCAAATAAGATTAGAGTGAGAACTTTTCTTAACTTCTAAAGGATCAGTTGGGGAAAGAATTTTCAGCAGCAAATTTTTCGTTCCTGTCCTCATACAGATAAATTCGTGGTAAGTAAAGTAAGGAATTGCCTTCCTTATAGAATACAGGACAATTTTCGTTCCCAAAAAGTAATGCCTTCTTCTCTTCAGGCTGAATTGGAGGAGTGGGAGGAAGGATTTAAAATTCACTTGGCTGGACTGATTTAGAATTCGAGGAAACTCGTTCGAGCAATTTTCGAGGCTTTAGATATTTCTTTACTTTATCTGAGTGGAAAAGTCTGAGATTAATTGAATTTTGACTGCCTTTCGGCTTGCTTGATTTAATTTAACGTTTGTCATTGCTTTAATTAGTTAAAGTAAATATATTTAGTGTTTCCGACGAGACAGTGCAGTAGGTAATTCATTTCTTTATTGATAGAACATGACTTTTGTGCAAACAATGTTGAATCGAAGGGATTTAATTGTGCATTGATTCATTATTCAGTTCACTTTGAAATGTTGTTGGTTACTCTTTAAAATGATATTTTTTTCCTTAGTTTTTCACTTAATTATTTAAAAAATATATCTTGAGGAAGAGATTCATTTACTTATTGAAATTTCGAGTAAAATTAATTTCTAAAGTTTTAATAAACAAATATTTATGAAAAATTATTTTGATGAGTTTTTATAGCTAATTGTAATCGATAAAATTGTCTAACATTTGCTTACATTATTTTAAATTTATACTATAAGAAAAAAATGAAATAGTTTAATTTGACAAATTCTATATATTTGAACGTGTTTCAAGAGGAAATATATGTTTGTGTGTGCATACATTTGTATATATATATATATATATATATATATATATATATATATATATATATATTGAAATCATTTAACACGAAATAATATTTCATACGTAATGATCCCATTTTTAAAAACTTTATATTTATCTTATATAGCTCTTAAAAATGTGATAACTTGTATCACATTATTATATGTTAACTTGTAAATTAACTTTTTAGGAAAATAAATTAATGGTAAATGCTTTAAAACATAAAATTAAAGATCGAACGAATCGTACTAATATTAATGATCAAGTAACTAAATTAAATGAAGGAGGTTTAATACGTTATATAAACCATTTTTAATGATGAAAGGAAGTATTCAATATTATGTCCGATCGACCAAAAGTGTATTTAACTTACAAATTTCAAAGGAAGTAAATAGATTTGATATATATGGGATACATTCCAAAAATACTTTATAATTAAAGGAACTGATTGTTACATATGGACTCAATATTTTATGTTGTGGAGCAATTGCTAACTCCAGTATAAAATATTCATTATTTATGCAAATAATTTGAATTTTTAAAACTCCGAATGAGTCTCAGATAATTATTCAAGGGCAAAAAGACGGGGATTTTTCGTTAGCCTGGTGGCTAAATTCTACTAAATTTCTTATTGTGATTTTAAAGCGAAAAATCGCTAGATATTGTAAAATTCCGCCAAATTTCTTTGGCGATTTTTCAGACATCGGCTAGCGGAAAAGTTCAAAGAAAAGAACAATAGAAAATAATAAATATTATTTTTTCAAGGAAATTGAAAATTCAGCTGCACTTTAAAGAGAAGTACGTAAAAAATATTCGAATCGATGCAGGATTATGAAAGATTCCTGATTTATAAGCTAGCATAAATTTACCAATCTGTAATTTTTCTTCTCCTGGCAGTTAGTTTGACATTAATATTTTGGATCAGTATCCCATTTTTTCTTAACAATTTAACGAAGAATTAAACAACTTTGACCGAAAAAAATAAAGATTCTAGGAAGCGAAATCATGGTGATGCTTCTATTAAAAATAGTAATCAACAAACTCTTCTAGAAAATTTTGTAAGTCGTTTTTAAACTATAACAATCAAAACGACCACTCGTGTAAAAGTTATCTCTTTGATATATTGGTCATGGATATACTCTAGTTGGTCATAGATATAATTCTAGATACACTCTGAGTGTATTTTGTAGCTACAACATAACAAAAATTTATTGTTTGTCTCCTTAGTATCCTGAAATATGTATTGAACAATGCATTTCTTGTAGAATAGAGCTGCGCTATCATTATCAATCTTGTTGGACTTCTAGAATATTGCACATGGGGGAGTTTTTGTAACAATATCATTATTTGAAATGAATGAAATAACAATGTTATTGATCTTTTGGCGTTTCCCAGAAAAATTAAAATCAATATAGTCAAGTGAAAGGGATTCTGCATTCTTAGTCATAGATATAACTCTAGATATACTATGAGTGTATTTTGCTGTAACAGCTTAACAACAAATTATTGGTTGCCTCCTTAGTATCCTGCATTGCGTTTGGAACAATGCATATCTTGTAGAATAGAGCATCGCTATAATTATCATCTTGTTGGACTTCTAGAATTGTGCCCATGGGGAAATTTTCGTAACATTATCATTATTTGAAATGACTGAAATAACAATGTTATTTATCTTTTAACGTTTCCCTGAAAAATTATAATCAGTATAGTGAAGAGAAAGGGATTCTACATTATTGGTCATAGATATAACTCTAGATACACTATGAGTGTGTTTTGCTCCCACAGCTTAACAATAATTTATTGTTTGCCTCCTTAGTATCCTGCAATGTGTATGAAACAATTCATTTCTTGTCGAACAGAGCATCTCTATTATTATCGATCTTGTTGGACTTCTAGGATCATGCATATGATGGAATTTTTGTAACAATATCATTATTTGAAATGAATGAAATAACAATGTTATTGATCTTTTAGCGTTTTCCTGAACAATTATAATCAATATAGTCTAGCGAAAGGAATTCTACATTTTGATTTTATGAAATGAAACAAAGCAGAGTGAAAGATACTTCATATAGTGAGAGATCTTCGGAAAAAGATGTTCAATAAAGACAAATACAGAAGAAAACAGCAACTTGAAAATCGAAATGGTTGAAAATGTAAAGTTTTATGCAAACTGATTCGCCATGAAGCTATTTAAAAAAAAAACGGTTTCCATGCAATATAATGATATTTTATTTGTCAATGTTTTAATCAAATTGTTCATCGGCATTAAAACTTTCAAGTTAAAATTTTAATTTTTTTTTGAATCAATAATTTGTGTAATTATTTTGTTGTTGTTGTTTTTAATAGCAAGAGTGCTGACGGCCGTCAGCGATTTTAAGCCGAATGGGGGTTTCTTGTTTTTAAAGTATCTAGGACCAAAATTTACTACTTAGCTGCGCATTCATCACATTTTCTTGCACAGCCCCTTCTTACAATGAGGAGGGGTGAACATTCCCAAACATCTCAGATAGAATATAGAGGAAAAACTATGCCATAACCGGGACGCCCGAATCATGAAAAAGACGCGCTACGTCTGTGCCAGGAAACCAGCGTGTAATTACATGACTTACAAATTTGAATTACTTGACAAAATATCTTAAAATGTCAAATTTCGTTATGTAGATATTTCCTGCTATTTTAGAAATAAACAGCTCTGTTCATTTTACCATGTATTTTAGTAGAGTTGTTTTGTAATTTTTTATATATTTAAAAACTGCAGTAGTGTTCCAAAAGAGATCCATTTAAAAAAATGGCATCATTGCTAGAAAAAGCTAATTAATAACTTATTTCAATGAAGTTAAATCTTAATTATTAAAATAACTCTTAGAAAACTTCACTAAAACCATCCTTTATACACAAACCTTCCCTACATAAAAAAAGGCTATTAGAATTCGCTTTTTAATAGTCAAGAAGGAAAACAAAAACCTTTCCTTGATGAAATATTTGTAACATCAGCGGAACTTCTTCAGGGTTGATTTGTATATAGTAATGATAAAAGCTGTGATTTAGGTAAGAAAACAAGTAGTCAAAAAATTTCTATCAATAAATTGTTACTTCTAAATGTTCTGTGTTCAACCTTTTTGTTAAATAGATAATAGTTTAGGAACTATTATGTAATCTCTTAGAGAATTCATAAAGCTTTCAATATTTTTTTAACATTTTAATCTAAATGCCTTTATATACAGACAAATGGTCGATTTAGTACCATAGTTAATAATAAACATTGAAGGGCCAAAATTATCATAAATATTTAAGTCCATTAGTATGCTTTCATAAAAAAAATTAAAAAAAAATGTAATTAACTGAAAGCATTTGGATGATGTATATAGAGAAATTATGTTGTTGTTACTTATGGCACTTGCCACGGACAAGCCCCCCTCTGATACAGCAGCAAATTTAAGCCGAAAGAAGCGTCTCTTGTTTTTTAAAGTAGCGACAACTAGGGCCAAGAGTACGACTTTGCTATACACTTACCACATTTGCTTGCACAGGCCTTTTTACAGGGGGGGGGAGTCACACATCTCACAGAGGAACAAGCATGCCCACACTGAGATTCGAACCAGGTACTTCCAGAACACGAGGAAGACGCTCTACCTCTGTGCCAGAAAACCGGCATAGAGAAATTATAAACTCAAGAATCTCATATACAAAGGTATAGAATGTAATTCACGTAATTCTTCTAGAAAACAGTTAGGATTCTTGAATGCGCCTGAATCCTTTTCCTTTATTAAGTTATAAGGAAAATATTTCCATTGAGGCATAAACTGAAATATAAACAAAAAGCATCAATTGTTTGTTTCTCAACTTTTAGATAACAAGGGTAATTGATTTAAAGAAAACAATTATAAAGAAATAATTGCATGTTGAAAATGATATAATAAAGATACTTTGCTATTCGGAAAATATTCTGTTATTACAAAATGTAGTTTTTCTTAAGTATTCTTTTAAAACGTATAAGCATTATATAAATAAAAGAGTTCTGGGATTATTTAAGTTTATTTCTTCAAAATGTAAAGCTATTTATTCTTCAACAATTTGAAAATTCTAATTCCTTAAACGGATATAAAAAATCTAAACTTGATAATGTTATTAATACTACGTGAACAACAATAAAGTTTAGCACAGTAGCTGTCTGTTTTTAAAAGTTCAAAAATAAGGATAATCCATTTAAAAGAAGAAAAAAAGTTTTTAACCATCAGAATTTTTTTTTAGAATTATTAAGGCGCATGCGTATCACGTATACGAAAAAGCGAAAGGGAATAAAAAGAACTTCAAACCTCAAGATATCCGATTTATTTTCTAGATATTGTTCCTTCAGAAACAATTTCTTTTTATCCTATTTAATTCTATGTTCTCAGGTAGAATGGAAAACTTTCGCTTTTTGCCCCATCCACTTCTTTCTTATCTCCAGAAACACGAACCTTATCAATTGTTTTCCTTTTGCCCGTAGCTGCTCTACAGCAAAATGAAATGAGCCCACGATTTTTCAATACGGAAAATGGATATGAGTTTTGGTTGGAGAAAAAAAAAGTTGTTTGTTTTTTTCCCACTTCTTTAGGGGTTTTATTTTACAGTCTTAGTTCCACGCTCTATTTACAAACGGAGAAGATGTAGTAAGAATTGGAAAACGAAAAAAAAAAAGGAACGGATTTTTTTTTATCTGCTTGTGCATACCTCAAGCGTTTCAAACGAACTGGAATTGGAAAAATAATTTATTATAACCTAAGTCAGAAAGAGAAGAAAGGTAAAAGTGAAGACTGTATTAAATCAAATATTGAACTTTAAAACACACAAGAAGAACTAATAAATTAAGAATCTCATTCTTACGAACAGTGAAAAACTGGAGTTTCCTTTCTAATAAATTTCTTCAGAGTTTTTACAAGCATATTTTAAAAAGAATTTATTTAAGGGTAATATATTTAAGAAAGTTTCTTTAAACTTTATATCAGTTATAAAGAATTAGTTCTTTAATTTATAATTAAAATAGAATTGAAACATAAAAAAATTTTATCCAGGATTGTTAACATGATGTTAAATTTATTTGAACTTACTATTAATCATGATAATATGGAAGAAAAATGCATTATGATAGATGTAATGCTACCAACATTTCATTTAATTCATTTTTTAATTTAATCATTTAATAAAAATAAAATGTTACCCTGAATAAGATCACTTTTCATTCCTCTATTAATAAAAATTATCAAAATTTGATTATGGCTTTAAATTATTTTTAATTCAATATCAAAATTAACGACTTAAAATAATGAACCATTTAATAAAGCCATATATCTAAAGTATATTCTAAATCATGCTCGGACTGATATAACCGATTTAAAAAAATGTGTTCATATAACTTGTATTAAAAAGTTATTTTCTTTAGTTGATCATTAATCATGCTGAAAAAAAAATAATGTTGCATATAAGCTTTTTACTTAGATTAACCTTTTTTCGCATTTCAGCGTTAGTATTATAAAATATTGCACATTTTAATGTTTTTCCAAAATATAAAGTATTTTGAATACTTTTTAAACAAGGATTAATAGTTTGAACGAAAATTCAAAAGCATGTTAATGACCAAAAACATATGTTATAACCATTTAATTAAACTATTTTTATACTTTTTTTTGATAAAGACTACTGATATATGCAATTGGTGCAAAATGAATAAGTTGGTATTTGATAAACTTTAATTCTTGACTTTCATTGATGAAAATATAATGACATTCAAATATTGATTGTTCCTTAAACCTTAAAGTTTTTGTATTCCAATAAATGAAATTCATTTGAAGGGTAAGAGAAATACAATGTAGCAATATACCACTTACAATTTATTCATCAGATTTGATCAATATAGGCCAACAATTCGAGACAAAATGATTTAAACACCATTTTATCTAAACCAAACATGAGATTGAGTTTTTAAAGCATGTTTTAATGAATAAGACAAGGGATGACGAGGGCTAAAGCAGAGCGTGAATGTTAAAACATGTTATAAACGTGAAATTACTTTTTTTTGGCAAAACGTATGAGTTACGATTATTACTTTACTTATTTTACCTATGCAAACATAATGCAATAAATAAATGAATATTTAGGGTGTAGCGAATAGCGCTAGGCCCGAACTCCGTACCTTTTGGTTAGTAGTCCAGTACCAAATCCGTTGGGCCAAAAGTACACTTCAGTCCGAGGGATGTTGGCTGGTTTATATGGAGGGTATTCACCACAGAGTATCTCCCCAGTGAACTTGCGAACGATAACAACTTGTCGTATTTAATGCGCGTCTAAAGCTTTGAGTCGCCGATAGAGGGCGCCACGACAGTTGAATGAAGCTCGTGCGAAGGTTGGTGGTGAAGAGCAACTTGTCGTATTTTAATGCGCGTCTAAAGCATTGAGTCGCTGATAGAGGGTGCCACGACAGTTGAATGTGCTATATCCGAAGGTGGCGTTGATCTAAGGTCGGTCGACCGGGTTACCATTTTTAGGGTGTATGGCGGATTGAGCTAGGCCCGAACACCGTACCTTTTGGTTAGTAGTCCAGTACCAAATCCGTTGGGCCAAAATTGCACTTCAGTCCGAGGGATGTTGGCTGGTTTATATAAATGGTATTCACCACAAATAAAACAAACATTATAGATATGAATAAATTCTTTACCTAAAAAAAAGATAGTTACAAAGGTGACAAAATTGAAATAGAATAACAGAGGAAAAATACAAACACAGACTAAATTTCAGCTAATTAAAAGGCACAGTTATTTATTTTTTTATATCTCAATGAATCAGGAAGAATTATTATACAGATTTTCCTTGAGAAATTTTATCCAAAATTTCATATTAAATACATATTTTTCAGAAAAAATGATACATTAAAATCTATTTGTCTACTTCTATTTTTTATGATTTTTTCATAATTATTTTTATTTTTTATTCATTCATCCTTTTTTTATCATTTATGATAAAGTATTTAAGTTATTAAATTTGTTTGTATTATATAAATTCTAAAGTAAATACTGAAATATAGATAATACCGTATATGTTAAGACGGATTTTCTTCCTAGTTAGTTTCAAAAGTAAGTATATGAAATGTAAAAGTTATTAAGAAAATAAAAAGAAATAATTAAAAAAATATTTAATTTTGCGAAATTTGGTTCCGTAACATAAAAAAGGAGATTTACTGATTTTAAAAATTCTAGATCAAAATAGTTGGGGGTTAAAGGGACATAATTTTATAATACCCACCAGCATATTATTAATAAAATAAATAAAAAATCATCACCTTAAATTATTAATTTCTGTTAAGAGCGAGAAAATATTTTTGGAATGAAACACTTGAATAAAATCCTTGAAAGCCTGTGATAAAACGTAAATATCAAACACCTCTACACATTATAAAATTTATTCATTCACATGCTTTAAACCATCTTTTATAAAATAGAAAACTTCAGAGAATATAAATCTTAAATGTTATTTCTGAATGAATTGAAGTTGACATAAAGTTCAAATGTCACTGCACCAGATAAATTTATTCATTCACTCCTTTAATCTCAAATTGACTTAAAGAACTTTATATTAACTTCACTTTAATTACAGAAATTCTATTTTATTCCTTTATAATACGAAATCACATATTTAAAAATTATGAAAGACAATTCTCAACGTTTCTCCAAAAAATAACCTAAAAAATGCTATTCTTAAATTAATTTCGCTTAATTCTAATTGAGAACCAAAAATATATAGAGAAAAATTCCTTTATTGGATAATAAATATTCCATTGGAATTATATGCTTCAGCATGCTATTATTATGTAAAATGTTAGATAGATCTCCATTAAATTTTGATAAGATTAAAAGCTAAATGTATCAAAAATAGAACGCAATTAACTTAATTGAGAAAATATTTTTACTGCATATTTTGACATTATCTTTCGCATTAAAAACAATACAATTAGGCTGTACATAATTAAACACGGTTTGTTGCTTAATACGTTGTGAAAATCGGCATGTGTCTGAAGAAGTGCATTTTCTTGAGCTATTATTCTATTTTAATCATATGCGGGCGTTACAGAAATATTCTTTCACATATAATTGGATAAATATAATCGCCATTTACTCGCACATTTTATTGCTCTGATTATATTATTTTTAAAAGCCGTTTTATGTTAAAGAAATCCATTTTACATTTTTAGTTTTAAGATATAAGGAATATTTCATTAAATACAGCAGTATATAAAATGTACTACTTGAAATGCGAAAGTTCATAAATTCATTGCTAAAAAGAGAAAAAAACTATTCCTGTGATAAAGAGGTTTTCTTTACAGAATCATAAAGCATGTAATATTTTTAAATATATGAGCAGATACATGCAATAAGTTTTAATTAATCTAGTATTAAAAAAGGATTCCTTAAATTTGAAAGCTTTATTATATATATATATATATATATATATATATATGCACAAAATTTTAAACTACTCGGGAATTTCCAAATTTCTTCAAAAGAATTTAAAAGCAATAAATGTTAAGGGCAATTGTAGATTGATGAAAAATTATTCATATTCTTCATTTCTCCAATTTCTATAATAGATTTAAACGTATTATTTCAAAAGTAATGTTACGGAATCGGATGTAATTGTATTATTCTTCAAAAATTAAGATAATCTTTTATCATATAAAATGGAAGAAAATATCAACAAATACTTATTTAGTGCTTTATGATATTAGTTAAATTTCTAAAAAAAATAACTAACAACTTTAAACTTGTATTTAAAAGAAAAGAAAATCAATATATTTTTCAAAATAATAAAAAAGGAATGTTAATTTTGAAAATAGTTTTTATTTATTTATTAATTCAAGACAGAATTATTTTCATGTTATGATTAATCATTTTTATTTCAAAAATTTGGAATTTCAAACTTTTGATATTAGAAATGCAACATTTAATATTTATTTCTGTTTAAATGAAATATTTAAATCTTAGTAATATGAAATTTCTTCTCTATCATATTTATCATATTTTAAATAAATATTCTTAAATTATTTCAAAAGTGAAATGGCATTGATTAAAATTTTCAACAGTTTATTAATTAATGTGAAATTCAAAGCAAAGAGAATTCCTTCGTATGAAAATTAAGCTTATTTTTCTATTCGCATGCAAATAATGAAAATCATATGAATAAAACCATCTAATTAATCATACTTCAAAGGATTCAATCGAAGTCTCTTAATTAAAGTTGATTTTAAAAGATATTTGTACCTACCCGTGATGGATAAACATGGACTTTAATTTTAAAAGGTCTTTTCAAAACATTGCAATAAATGTTATTTGAAAGCATAAAGTGAGAATTTATTGTGTTTGTAAAAATTGTTTAAATTTAATTATTAAAAATAAAGAAAAACTTTTGATAAGTTGAAAAAAATATGCTGTGCTAAAATTTATAAAAATGTTATGAAAGGATAAATGCTTCGCATTTTTATAATTCACTTCATTAACATATTGCATATATTTGCCAAAATTAATAGGTTGTCTCAATTAAATATGTGCTATTTTAAAATGATTATTTAAAAAGACATACAAGTTTTTTGAAAGAAAAAAAATTAATAGTGAGTTTTTTAAAATATTTAATGAGTTTTATTTTTTAATATATTTTATTTAAATAAAACACAATATTATTTTACTTCTTTCTTATTTTATTTGCCAGTCAAAAGTTTAATTTAACTTTTAATTTATACAAATGATGTTATCTAGTAATTAATTTAAAATATATTATTTGGTGCCCCCGAAATATTCATATTATTGAATTGTAAACATTTCAAAATTAAATAGCAGTAAGTAATTGAACTTGAAAAAATGCCTTTTCAGTTTTTTTAAAAATGTTTTTATAAAATGTTGTTATTTTTTGTTTCTGGATATAAGTATTTTTTAAGTAACTATTTTTTTTATGTAGGAATGAATTCAATCAGCTTAGAAATGAATGTATTTTCTAATTCTTCCTGATCGAAAGAGTAAGAAGTAAGTAGCTACAAAAACTGTATAGTAAAACTCATGAATAAAAACATCAATGTTTTTGGTTAATGTATATTGCATATGCATTTTTTTTTCTTAAAATATTATCTTATGATCATTAAATCTACTGTAATATTAAATACTTGAGGTTGATGTATCTAACATCCTTACAGAATTGTTGTTATTGTATAACAGAATGAAAGATATCAGCTTCGGAGTTAAAATAATTGAAGAAAAGATGTAATCAAAGATTGAATATCTAACAATAGTGATATCTTTTGTACGAAATAAGAAAATTATATAAAGCATTTAAAGGTCGGAATGGCCTGGTTGGTAGAGCGTTGGGCTCGTACTCCCTAAATTACGAGTTCGAAACTCGTTGGCCAAAAGATTCTCCGAATGTGTGGCGATTGGCTCTCTTAAATCTGTACATTTTCGCAAAGTCCTCCATATCGAGAGTAATACCACTAGGGGTACTGGGTCAGAGGTGATCGTTCTCTGTTTAAGGTCTAAATTACGATCTGAGATAAATGAATGAATATGCATGAATGAAGTCTGCTCCCTAAAACGGGTTGTGATGAGTGTGTAGCTAAGTCGTACTCTTGGCCCTAGATGGCGCTGCGTGTGCAACAAAGAGACACATGTCTTAGGCTTAAAATCTGCTGATTGTATCAGCGGGGGCTTCTCCACGACAAGTGCCATTAGTCACAACACACGCCCGTATAAAGCATATAGACGGTGCAAGTATACAAATTGCAGTATGCAAATAATGCGCATACGATGAAAGAATGGACAATAGAAAGCACTTGTCGCGGTAAGACTAATGCTAGTTGCTGTATAATTTGTATACAGGCATGGTTTTTTTGATTTAATTATTGCTAGATGAATGCAGACTCTACTTAGTTATATATACTAGTATACTACACATTCATTTGGAATGTCATACTATGAGGAAAACTGGATTACAGTAAGTATTGCGACATTTAACTCAAATGGTTTGCAAAAAGGTTTGATTTCAAGTACGAAAGATTTACATCATGGCATTTCTTCCAGTCTTTAAAAAGATTCTAAAAAATACAGATCATGTTGGTATTTTTATTCCTAAAGGTATCAACCTGTTCCATATTGCTAGTTACAAGTTGTACATAAAGTTAGTGAATCATTGAAGCATAATAAATATTTTAAGTGTCTGTTCGATATTAATGTTTATTAGACAGGCTAACATTTGTGTTTGATTAGATATAATGATATGACAACTGCACTAAATTTTGAAGTATTTAAAACAATTTAAAGAATTTAAATATTAATCTTATTGAAAATTAACTGAATAGATAGGAAATTCAAGAACTATTGATTATGTGAAATATAATTCAATAAATGCCAAAATTATCAGCCCAAAAAAATGCACAGATTGATAGAAATATGAAAATACTACTTTAAGTAATATTAAGTTATAATTTTAACTATAAATTATTTTTCTTTTATAGTTGATAATCTTACAACTCAAAGATGTATTATTTATAATTCAAAAATTGAATACATATTAATTGTTTCATAAATTTAGTAAACATAAAACGACGTTCTGAATTCTAGAATTAATGCCAAAAATATATGAGGATTCATGTTCTAAGCTATTAATGTTAGAATTTACAGCATGCTTTATCACCTGATTAAACTATTAAAAAATAAATGACAAGGTGGAATTTAGCATAAATTCAATTATTTTAATTTTTTGAAATCCAAAAAGATCAATAGTAAAACATGCAATTTAATCAGCAGATAAAATTGATGGATTAATTCTTGATGCAAGGGTATTGGTAGAAAATATGGAAAAGGAGTTTCTTACTTTAAATCTTCTACAGACAATTTGTGATACTGTATCTTCTTTTTGTTGTTCTCGTGTTCCGCTTTTCAATGATAGGAGGGGTGCAGTTGGCTGGCTTATGGCTCAAAATGTGGCTTATAGCTCATATACCCTTTTTACAGGGTGAACTCTATTCATACATTTCTTTCATTCATCCACAGATCGTAGTTTAGATCTGGAACAAAGAACGATTAACTCTGTCCCAGTATCCCTAGTGGTATTACTGGAGAACTTTGTGAACACGGCAGATTTAGCGTGCTTCAGTCACCAAACACACAGAAAGTCTTCGGTTGGCGGGTTCAAACTCTCAACCCAAATGAAGTGAATCCACGTCCTACTAACTAGGCTATCCCGTCTCTTTCTTCTTTTTAGTCATGTGTAATAAATAGGGCCTTCATGCGTCTCAACATTATATAATGAACAAAAAATATCTATAATTTGACTGATCTATCGTTTATAACTATCTAATGTCGACCCTACAATATATTATTTTGTCTCCAAACAAAAATCCTAATTAGCTACTGTTATAATTGATATATAAACCCTTTAGGAAAAATGAACGAAACACATTTGCTATATATTTTATACGAAGATTATTTTGTAACTTTAATTATGAGTCAAAATTAATGAAATGAAGATACTTCTTTCATAGAAAGTTAGAAATTCTTACTAAACAAGCTATCAAAGACTGCTGTAACAATGCACCAGGCATTGGAAGGTAATACATTTATGACAGTAACAATGAGAAACTTTTTGGCATATTTCACCACTTGGCTGAACTCATCAACAAAAATGAAGAGAAGAAATCCTGTTATAGTTACTCTAGGACTCAGCATGAATGCAATGAATAGAGAAAGAAGCCCTTGATAATAAGAACTAATTATCGACGAATCTTGCAAGGAAAAGAAACGAAATGAATCCCTCTCTGCATGATTCAAATAGGCATAAGGGTACGTATTTTTATTTGGCATGGATCCGAGATTATTAAGAACAGCGTATCTTGAAAGTAATATTATTTTCCTCCATTCTTCAGTTATTGTTGCACTTGGGGCAATTATTTGGTAATTAGTTGCAATTAGTCATATTATTTGTACTCAGCTTGGCAGAGAAAGTACTGAAATTCTCATTAGTAATTTATTCGTGGCATCATATTGGGGATTTTTTGTTTTGTTATTTCTGTTGCTACTTTGGCATTTAGTTCAATATGATAATAGAGAATGAGCTTGTTAATTTTTAAATAAAAAGTAGATAACAAGAGCCTGCATTTGTATTAAACAACTTTCAATGATCATTCATACTTGGAAAAAATTTAAAAATATAAGAATTTTGTGTGTTTGTGGCTTTTAAATTTATCTACAGTAAGTTATTTTTTTTTATCATATGACAACATGATGTTGTTTTAGTTAGGAGGTTTCGGTGTTTCCGAAATAATGTAGGCAAAATATATTCGTTTTTCAGCGGTAAATAGCGAATTACCTGACCCATGACATTTGAAGTTTGTTTTCCCAATATTGTTTGAGATGATTAATTAAATGTATTAACAATTGCTTTTTGTTTGTCATTTCTTTGAAATGTCTTCATCTTCAAGTTTGTTCACTATTTCTTACTTCTTATTAATAAATCTAGATTTTAGAAGATTATCCTATTTTAATCCCCTCTCAATTTTAACTATAGCACTTTTCTAAAACGCTATTTGTATTTATTCTTTAATGACATTATCAGCGCATTCCAACTAATTATGTTTTTCAAAATACTGTAAATATTAGAATATAATTTTAATATCAATCTGCATTACATTCATTAGATTTTATCACATATACAATAGCTTTCAGTTACAGCGAATTTTTCGTTGAAATCACTATTTTTTTAAATGGGTCGAGCCTCAAAACTTTGTCAGCTAGAAAAATTGGAAATGAAAGTTTTAAAAAGTTATCTTTAGAGTAAATCTCATAATTTTTTCAAACCAGTTTAAACTGGTTAATGACTGAAATTAATTTAAAGAAATAATCACTTAAAAATAATAATGTTCTTACATGATAACTTGAAATTTGCTACCGTAGAATATTTTTTCTTTTTTGAATGTCCTATAAAAAATTGCATCCATACTAGAATTACATTTTATTAATATGTGATTATAGAGCTTATAAATATTCCTTTCGCTGTTAAAAACATTTTAATTGAAAAGTTCATAAATGCACAGAAACGTCAAAATAATCTGTTGTGTTGCTCTCTTTATTATTTTCTTCCATATTAAATATTCAAAGAGTATTTCCTAATAAATAATGCAAAAATTTTCTTTAATCTCATTTTAAAAATATTATTTCATTGAAAAATTACTAATCATGGATGCTTTGAACAAAGAAAATTATGCGCTTAATAAGGATAATCTTAGTTTGAATTGTATTTATGATACTATAATATTTTGTATTATCATAGTAGGAATACGACACATTTTATTACCTTAAATAATAATTTTTTTTCTTTTTAAATGGTTTAAAGTTTTAGAGATCAGTTTGTTTTTTATAACCTCTTAAGCAATAAACGTATGTAATATATTTAAAATAAATGTATGAGACAAAAACTCGAAATATAATAAAACTAATATCTAAATATAATAAATGATATTACATTATGGAGAAAAATGTCATAAAATATATTTCTTTCCTTCAGGAAAATAATTTCTTGTAAATGTTGAGAAAATGACTCAATTTATACTCTTGAATGTAAATCATTTTAAGTTCCATTACGTTTCTTTCTTTCTACCTGCTATAGAAAGCTAACAAAATAATACAAAAAATATACTATTAGATGACATGCATAACTACTTTAATCCTATGAATATGACTTCAAGAAAATAAATTCCAGTATTTGATAACAAACTAGGTATCTTGTTTGTTATTTCATACTATTCCATATTAATAAGCAAATGATAACGTTTTCGATTAGAAGGAGTATGTCCCTTTTTAATTAATCTATCAGCCTCATGCATATTAATTTACTGGCATACATATGAAAAATAAGTTAATTTATTTGAAGTATCATATGAAACGATCTTAAAGTTGGCAACAGCAAGATATTAATTAAGGTGTAATCGGAAATTTCATGAAATTGCCATTAATAAATCAGGGTATATTTTGAGGGCTAATGATTTCCTATATGCGCTTGTCAAGATGTATATTTCCACATTTAGTTCAACTGGATAGCTTCTTTCTGTTATGACAGAATGTATTTGTTAATCTATATTCATATATAAACTATATTCATCTATATCTTTCACAAGGATCAACAAAGAACTAAATCTCTCAGATATAATTTTTTTTTGGAAACCTGAATGAACAAAGTGAAGGAGTGGTTCTAAGGCTCGGCCTTGGAATCTATTGAATATTAGGGTTGTAGAATTCTGGTCACGATTTTCCTGTTTAGGTAGTAATGGCTATTAGTCTTCATAAAGATAATCATAAGAAAAAGAAAGGAATCATAAAGAAATGAATCCTCTTAAAATGTAATTTTCTAACATCGAATTTCAAATATCTTATGGTTTATATTCGATACTGAAGGTTTAAAAATTTACTTGAAATTTTTCACTACATATTACACTTTGAAAAATTTTAAAAATAGATTCCGACAGTAAAGAGAATTTTGAATTATTTTGGAAGTCAATTTTTAAAATTGTTTAAAATATGTAACACATTTTTTTAAACTTTACCATCTATAATGCATTAACATATTTGATCAAAACAACCATCAAAACAATTATTCGTAATTTTTTAATGTTATTTTAAAATTATTCCATATTATCTTCATACATAAACATATGTTTATGATGCCGTGTCCACTTTTTACCTCGGAAAGAGGAGTGCATAAGCTTCTGAGGGTATGGACCCCTGAGCACCAGAGGGTAGAAGTCTGACTTCTAGCTCATATGAGGATGAAACACACACCTGTACAGCCCTATGTTACAGGGGGTCACATTCACACTTCTCACAGATAGAACAACCACTCTTGAGCCGGGAATCGAACACGAGGAAGATGCGCTACCTTTGTGCCAGAAAGCCGGCACAAACATATGTTATTTTTTAATAAATATAATACATTCTTTATATTATTATTTTTTTGTTATAACATGCCTGTTTTATTTCAATTTGTCATAAAATTAAAAATAAATATTATAAATATTCTTTTTGATAAGATTATTATCATGTTAGAGAGAACAAGATATTGTTTCGTAAGGGGATTTTGAATAATTGAAGGCAATGAATAATTAAATTCGAAACCATGTAAGCAATCAACAAAGCCTAAATGACGATGTTTATCAAAATCTTTTAACCCTATATATATATATA
>JAOUZG010008087.1:3538039-3548045 GCA_026289955.1 Argiope argentata | reverse complement strand
AAAAAAACTGTCATTATATATACATAGAGAGTTGGGAAAGATAGAGACCAGTTAGAAGTCTTGTAATTGTTTCAAATCGGTTTAAACTGGTTAATAATCTAGATTCATTAAGAGAAATAATGGCTTAAAGTTCTCATATCATAAGTTGAAATTTGAGACAATATATTTCCTTTTCTTTTTAAAAAAATATTTTTTCATAAAATAAAATTCATCAATAAGGTTGGATATTACCTACAAATACTTAATTGTACAGATATAAATTCATAGACATAAAATAATATCATAAAGTTTTATTTTAAACTCTTATATTTTTAATTTGCATTCTTTATGTGACAATTTTATGCATAAGATTATTCCTATTTATGTAATACCTATATTTTTATACATCTTATGGTAATTTTGCATACTATAATTAAGTCAGATGATTTTCAACAAATGTATTACTTTTTAATTCAATAGTATTGTCAATTAATCAATTGTTTTGAAAAACAATTTTCAATAAAATGTAAAAAAAGAAATTGCACTGTTAAGTATTACAATACTGTTATTATATAAAAGCATGCGACCTTTTTTTCAATTAAATACAAAATGCACCTTTAAATTTTTTTGATTTGTCTTTAAAACTTATACTGTTTAAATTTTTTAAAACTTTACTAATGGAAAATAAGTATTTTAAATTTGCATAGTTTATAATTTTCTTTAAAAGGGAAAATCATACATCATACATGTTTCATCATGTATATGAATCTCTTTCTAAAGATTAAAGTATCATTCGGGAATAGCGGATCAAATTTTGCAAAAAAATCAATATGAAACTTTATGAACGTATATTTTAGTTTTTTGGAGGCAAATATCCTGCTATATATTTTGCTAGATTAATTTTTGAGCAAGCATATTTTAAATAAGGTATATTTCTAAGAATATAAATATTTAGTATGCAGTTTTATAGAGATGGTATGCATTTATTTAAGAAGATATTCTTTAATAAAAATTGAAAAAAAGTTTACAGAATTTAAAAGGCATTAAAAAAATTGAAATCTATGTAAAGTAATTATATTGTCTTGCTATTAAGAGAATAGGAATTATTTTTAATTATAAAAATATGAGTATTAGAATTCTTATATGATAAAAAATATTTGATAAATCAGGTTGTATATTAAACATTTCAGCCATTTTACAGATTATAGCAAAAATTTCATATTTTATTGTCTAACTTTATAATTGAGCTCAATTTAAGATTTGTGATGTAGGCAAAACAAAAGATTATTCCATGTATTTATTTTTTTTCTTTAAAATTTTACATGTTTATTTAGCTTAAAATGCGTTCTGTAAGTATAAATGGAATTTGTAAGCGTTTTTTCAAAATTCTTTTTTGATATTTTTTTTGACTTTTGCATACCTTATTGAGTCTTGAAACGTTTCATCAATATTATTATTTTAGAGATTAATAGTATATAATATATTGTTGATAATGTAATTTCATTCCTGTGATTCCACTAGCCAGAGAATTATAAGGATTTCATAAGATTCACAATAACCAAGTCAAAATTAATGACTTAAAAAAGGAAAATAATTTTAAAATTTATACAAATGAAAGCATGTTTCTTACAGGTACTAATAAGAAATCCCTGTTTCATTAAAAAATAAAGAATCTTTAGACTTATAATTAAATAAAGTGAAGAGAATAAATAAAATGTATAAGTATTATTGAATATTGTGCGAATTTAGATATTTTATTCGGAAATATATTTTATTTCGAATAAAATATAATAATAACATTTATCTATTTTATTTCGAATGAAATATATTAATATATTGTATTCGAAATTTTACAGAAATGAATAAAACGACACATATTAACATACAAATTACGAATACGTTACTTCATTTAACAAGGAATCAATTATATTAACGTATTATTTATGCAATGAAATAATAAATAAACAAATGAACTAATAATATCATTCTTATTTGATATTGATTGAATGAATGAATTTAAAGATCTAATAACTTAAAATTGGGAAATTCCGCATTAGTCTTAGAAATTTATGGAAAATGGCATAGGTAATTACAAGAAATTATATAAACACACACATACACACACACACACTGAGAGAGAGAGAGAGAGAGTCCAGAACCAGACTGTAAAAATTACACTACTTTTTTATTGGATTATTCAGACAAATAGCACAATTAGTTCGTGGTCTTCATAGCTGAAATCGAGTTTATCTCATATTCCGGGCTATACTGCAGGTCGCAAATGAGTCTGAATCAAATCAGTTTTGTCAGATTAAATATTTCAGTTTTTGATCGAGATCATAAGCTACTCACTTTCTGAACCTATTTAACTTTAAAACTGGTCCTATCAAAATAAAATTCCCATTTCAGCCTGGAACGAGCCTGTAGAGATTACGCCACTTTTTTTCTTTCTCGGCGCTGTTAGACAAAGAGCACAGGATCGCGACCTTCATTCCAAACGGTCGATCCTTTTAATAGTGAAGTCACACTTCTTCTACACTTTCTGGCGGGAACTGTCAATGACGAAGCTGTGGCACTGGCAGTACATCCATCATCTCCATGGTAATTTTCGGTCGTGGATGAAAAACCAGAGGACAGAAAAGAGGTTCAAGATAAATTGATGCCGAGCGGACGGAAGGATGCAGTTTCCATGGCAACGATTCCTCTCATTTCGAGTCTTCTCCTTTTCTCTTTTGCTCCAAGTTGTTTGAGTTCTTTGGACCTCAGAAAATATCTGTTCCGCAGTGTCTTCCCCTGTTCTTCTTGGGAGAGTACTCTTTTGTATTCAGTCTGACACGCGTTGGAATGAATAATTGAATAGGATTCTTTCCCTATAATGCTTTTTAAGAGGAATTCCGTGTAAGGGGGTAATAGTGAATACCGAATTGTTCATTTTAATTGGAAAACATAATTACTTAGTCTCCCTTACAATGGCTGAAGTTTGGAGAAAATGTGTTTCAGTGAGGTGTAACAATTTGATATAGCATTGTTCAACATCCCTCAAGTTGAGGCTATAATTACTAATTTTGACGTCTTGCGCTAATTAAATGGTGACGATTTAATTAAAAGTTAATATAAAATCTAATAATTCATTAAAAGAGACATTATTTAAATTTTATAAATTCAATGAATACAAGGTATTTTTGACAATTCATTAAAAATGTCATTATTTAGACACATTTTAATAAACCCAATGATTACACGGCATAATTGATAATTGCTAAATGGAATACAATTAACATATTTTGAATTTTGCATCTGTTCAATGAAAATGTTATTTAATGGCATTTCTACATTTTGACATTTAAATTTCTCTCTACAGTTAATCAATTATTTGTAGCAGGATTCATCATAACGGAATAATAATAAACTCTTGTGCTCTGTTATTATAAAGGTCACTCATAAATCTTGAGGTGAAGATATAAGATGTCTTAAAATATTTTCCATATAGATGTCATAAAATATATAGGATTACAACTAAAAAATTATTACTAAAAAAACCATTGAATGTAATTTCGTAAAAGTTTTACTGTTTCTTAGGTTATATCTTAAAAGTTTTTTTTGTAACTATACAGGAAGATTAGTTATATATCCAATTATTGGCAAATCTTGACTGAAAAAAAATCTCAATACGTTTCTTGGTTTCATCAGTTCAAATCGTCCAATACTATTCCATGTCAATATTGTTTGTAAGTAAATGAAGAAGTGTTTGAAATATCAGTTGATGATCTTGCTGGATTCCAATATTTTTATATTCATAGGCATAAGTAAATTCAAAACCTACATGTGTTTTGGCATATCCAAATCGTGTTGTGCCTTGATCTGGGCATCCGGGTTCGAATCCCAGTTCGGCTATGGTTGTTATTCTGTGTGCTAACTGTAAGTTGTGAGAATGTGTCCTCATGTAAAAAGAGGATGCACAAGCGACTGTGATGAGTGAATAGTTAACTCATATTCTTTGTCATAGTTGGCGCTATTTCAAAATAAAAGATGATGCTTCCGGTTTAAAATTTGCTGATGACTCGGCGAAGCTTGTCCTTAGCAATTGCCACTAATAACAACCGCAAAAACATTTAAAAAAGGATCATAGAGTCTACATATAAAGTGAACCCGAAATTATAAGCAATATCTGATAAAAATTTAAATTAAGTCTTATCATTCGAACATACATTTTTATTTTATTCACCTTATTTATCATTTATTATCATTATTACTAATTATATATATTTATAATTTATCTTATTGTTATATTTTACGTATTATATATATATTTATAATTTATCTTATTATTATATTTTACGTATTATATATTATTTATTATATTTTATTTTATTATTTTATTTATTTTATCTAATTTTACCGTACAGACGTTTTTGATGATTTTTTAAATACACCTTTACAGTCGATAAAATTAACCATATAAAAAAATTGAAAACAGTTTTTTTACAATAATATTTAATTGGCTATATTTTTCTGCCAAATATTTAAGCAAATTTAGAATATTTTTTATATCCTAAAAACTGCTAATAATATTGATTTTTCTATTACTACAGATTAGAATGAATTAAATAAATTGAAATAAAACGCATAGAAAAATCTGTATTTTTATAACCTTCCGAAAAGACCATTTAACTTCATCAGTGAAGATGTAGTATTAGAATGATGCTAAATACAAAAAAAAAAGATATGGTATTTTTCCGTTAACCAGCGAAGAATCGCCAAATAATGTAGAAGTTCGCCTAATTTCTTCACTATTGCCAGGCTAACGAAAAAAAATTCCTTTTTTTTTAAAAAATATCTTTTAATTCTAATTTCAGCAGTGTAGTTGATATACAATAGTATGTCTTTCGCCTACCTGAGAAGACTGTTATGTCTAATGACAATTGAGAGTTATAAGATTCTTATACATTTAACGATTAATAAATTCATGCTTTTTTGTTACATATTTAAAACATAAAGATTTAGACAGTGTAAAATACGTATTTTAATTTTAATTTAGAATTGGAAATTTTAATGAATTTGGTTACGATCTTCATTTATGTCTGTATAGATATATACAATATGCTTATATAGCCCATCAAAGAATTTCTATAATTTATGCAAATATAAGTATTTGATAAAATACTTCATTGGATGAAAAAATTCAGAGTGTACAAATTTAAGTATTTCATTTAATCTTCTCAATGGAAATTATTTCTTTTATGCCATGACTTTCATTATAATAGGATATATATCTTCCTATTTTTATGGATTAAAAAGTATGACTGATTTATTGCTACTTACTTTTAGTAGATTTCAGAGCTTTTTAAAATAAAAAGGAAAATTATATCTTTAAAACATCGTAGTGCAAAATTGCCTTAATATCATACATTTGGATGCATCTGCGAAAGAAAAATCATGAGCAAAATCAAATGAAATCTTATTTCAGGATGTATAGGGTATACATAAATATAGGTAAATAGGGTAAAAAATATACTGGAAATTACTTATATAATCGAGTGGAATCAGAAAATTGAAACATTTAAATTAATACTGGCTAATCAAACATTATTTTCTTATTTTTTCATCGTGAGAAAAAAAATGTCTCGAGTAATAATTGCATTTTCACCTAAGTAATTTGAAATATAACAGGCATTTAGAGTAACATAATACTAGATAAAACACAATATTTTTGGAGCATTATATTAATTTCCTTATTAGTTAGGGGATTAATATAATAAAATATTAGTGATTAATAACGTTGAGGAAGAATATTCCAAGCTCTCTAAATTTTTTCGAAAATGCTCCAATTTTTATTATTACTTACTCTAACCTTTTTGAAACAAAGGTTGGGATTAATCTTGAATGAATACGTAATATCATAATTTACCAATGTAATAATTCAAAATTGCTTAAACTTTATTTAAAAAAATCAGTTTTTTGAGTTATTATATTGGTTAATTTTGATATTTCTTCCGCAAACTTTAAAATTAATCCCACCTTTTATTTCAAAAGGGTTAAAGTAAGTAACAATAAAAATTAGAACGTTTTCGAACAAATTTGGAGCGCTTGGAACATTTTTCATTAACATTATTTATCATTGATTTTATATTATACTAACCACCTAACTAATAAGGAAATTAATATAATGTTTTATAATTTTGCGTGCCGTCTGGTATAGTGTTACTCTTAATGCCTGTAAAATTTCAAATTGCTAAGGAGAAAATTATAAAAATTCATTTAAAAGGTCCATGATCGCTTTAAGTAATATTATCTGCAGATGCCTTCAAAAGGTAAGATTATTTTATAGTTTCGTATTTCCCCATTATGATTCCATGTAACAAATAGAAGGAAAAGTAAAATCACATTCACGAATAATTTTTGTTTGTTTGAATAGACATAAAATTTGATCCTAAGATTATGGATTTAAAAATGTTTAATCTTTATTGGGGTTATATATATAGCTATATTGGGTTATGGAATTATTTGCAAAGAACTTAATCAAAGGGTTAAAACTATATTTGAAGTGAAGAAAAACATAAGGAAAATTTAAAAACTATATTTATCTATCCATATTTATGAATACATTCTAAAAATTCAAGAAATGTGATTTTTTTATAATATAGTTTTTTCAAAAAGATTTAATGTGATTTTAAATTATGTGAATTATTTAAATAATAAAACTATTGAATTAACCGAACGATGTTTAATGCATGTATTGAATATTTAATATTCTATCAAAGACCTTTATTATTATCAATTATAACGAGTCAGATTTTAATTATAGTTCCTGATCCTATATTAAATGAAAGGTAAATAATTAATTTTAACTAAATTTTCCTTTAGAATAAAATATTTTTTAAATTAATTTGTCATTCTTAAAGATATTGAAATATGTATGCATATATATTGTTAATGCATGACGTTATATCGTGTTACTCTTAAAACATTTTTATTTCTTATTCTTTCTTTACGAATTTAAGACTAACGTATTTTATGACAAATTATTCTAAAAGAAAAAAGAATCTGTAAAACGAAAAGCTACGGGATCCTTTTATGACTTCAAATAAAACGAAATGAATGGAAAATAATGTTTTTAAATATTCCTTTAAAATTCCGAAGAATATTTTGACATTCTAAAAAAGTTCTTCAAGATAAATCTTGATTAACACAAACTGTACGTATAAATAAACTTTAATTGATCCCAAGAATTAACCGTTTGACATCAGTTGGTAAATCAGAACATTAATTTTATTTACTAACCGGTATACAAGCACTAGTTGCGGATAATTATCTACGCTTCAAAGTAAACACGTTCTAATTCAAAAGATTAGCATTTAAGTGCCATAATTTTTCAAAATATTATTCCTAACACCTAATTAGGTATTACATCTTACTTATTTCTGAGCTGATGTTTACATTTCGTGAATTTACTTCTAAATCAACTGTTTACATGTTTTTGGCTCAAGCTGAACAAGATAAATCGCCTTAATTACTTCAAGCGTTTAATTTCCTTACTCTTTTAGGTTCCATTACTTTACCTTCATAATCTGCTTCAAGAAAATCGTGATACTTATCTCAATCAAATTAACGATCGTTAAACGCAATCAGCTCAAACACAGATAAGCTTGTCAATGCATTTTCAACGCCATTAGTCCACGGGAGATTGGCAGACAGAATATTAAAACCTGAACTTGACCTCACATCGAACAGAATGAGCGGAGAAGATTAGTGGATCCTCTTACAACAATAAACGTTAATAAGAGTTTCCCGAGGTAACTTTTATTTTGATATTTTTATGAGACGGTTAAAGGTTTCATTGAAAATTGGGGAGGCAGATCACGTTCATAGTTTATCAGGGATCAGTTTCAACCGATCTCTTCCAAAACCAGCTCAAATGACCATACAGACATTAAATGATAAAAAGAAGAGGGGGAAACATTCTGCGGAACGTAAGACGAATATAAAAATGAGATCAGGACGAATTTTGCTTAAGGCTGGGGACAATTAATAGAAAAGATGTAATAAAAAATGCTGCCTTGTCTGCTGGGTTCATGGAATTGTGGCAGAGGGAACGAAAGAACGTTGGCTGACGGTGCAAGTATAGGAAGATTCCGAGCTAATTGATTAATGCTGTTCTGTGTTGATGTACTTTCTCTCAGAACTGGAAGGTCTGTATTTATTTATTTGTTTGGAACCAAATACATTTGCTTAGACCCTGACAAATAAGGATAAAAATAATAATAAAAAAATCCATTATCTTGACAGTTGTCACTAGCTGCTCTAATATGTTTCCTTTTTGTATTATTTAATGTGTATTTTTTTTAAATTTCTTTGCGAATTAAATATATCTAGAGTAAGTATTTTAATGAAAATCAAGAAAAGAATATTAAAAAAGGGTAAAATGAAATCTGCTATGCATATTTCAATGTATCATGTCAGAACATCATTTCTCGAACGGCCTAGCACCACGTGCTCGTGCGAGTTGAATTATATTTTTATTCATTTTAATTGTTTCATTGAATGAGCAATTTTAGTATTGCAAGCGATTCAAAAAACTTTGTTTCGCATTTATTGTTTTAAAAAATTCACTTATCTGATTTATTTCATTTAATATAATTTCATGTTCAAAATTACACTGTTCTAAGTTTTAGTTGCTGTGATCATTAACTTATTTTTAAAAAAATTCAGATATTTTAAAAATGCAAAACAACATTTTATTTAAATCAAATCTGATTTTTTGAGATGCTCGTACAAAAAATAACATTTTTATTTTTCTCCTGCGCATTTTTTTTGACGCCCAAAACCTCATACCAAAAACAGCATCATGCTCTGACATGATAAAAATCTTTCTTTGGAATTTTCATGAATGTAAACGTGGGACGATAATAATATTCTCAAAAATAAATTTTAAATCTCTTCAAGTCTGTTAAAACATTTTTGTAGTTAAGTCTGCTTGTGAACACCACAACTCAAAATTACATTGATCTCGATGTATAAAATTTGTTGTATTGATTTACCCTAATTTTGTCTGTCTCTTCCAAGTTTTGAACGAATTTCATTTTGTAAATGTTTATCTGATTTGTAGTTGAAATATAAATTAACTACATACTAAAAGAAACATATGCATAAAGTTTGACTAGATGTCCGAATATAAAAATCAACAAAAACTAAAAACAGAGCTATGTTAAATATACATCTAAATTCAACATCTAAAGTGAAGATATGTTTCAAATTTGAAACAAAATTCCACAAGATTCGAAAGCCAATTGGTCTATTATTTCGAAAGCATTTATTTGTCATTATAATTGTACTTCTGTATTAAATTTCAATTTCATTTGGTTAGAAAGTTATATGTTTTAAGTTTTCCGATACGAGTATATTTTTCGATACAAGTATAACACCAAAAAAAGATAATCACAGATAGCAAAAAAATTAATTTCATTCAACATGAGTAATAAGTTGATTCACCATGAAAATAAGTTTATTCACCAAGAACATCAATTCATTCATCGTATTATTCACCAATGACATGAAGTTAATAATATACAAGTATATTCATTAGAGGATATGTGAAAAAGCTTCGGAAAGTATGCCCCTACAGTAGTGAGTTGAATGGAGTATTTTGGAAACTAATATTATGGAAACTTGCCTTTCTCGTGAAGGTAAAAAGTAAAATGGAATAAATGTTTTCATTAAGATTAAAATTCTAGAATTTCTTTCTATGGTTTTAAATGATCATATTTTAAAACTGAAATTAAATGTTGAAAGGTCAAGTAAAAAAAAAGCAGCAATAATTTACTAACTATGCAAAAACTAATGTTTACAAAAAAATTAATAAGTTTTAAACTATTGAAACAGCGTAATTGATAATCATAATCTATATTTTTTATATAAACATGTATCTTAATATTCCTGCATAGCACAATTTAAATTAAACAAAAAATATGACTTTTTGAATGAATGTTAACACGTTAATGAATGAAATAAGAAGTTTTGAATTTATATA
>JAOUZG010008087.1:3519798-3534530 GCA_026289955.1 Argiope argentata | reverse complement strand
ATAGTTTAAATTTTCAATTTTTAATCGTTAATACAATTATTTTTATTCATCCCTTTAAATTCAAGTAATTTTTTTGAAACTTATAGTGAACGACATTTGATGTCAATACAGTTTTTTCAAATACTAATTCATTATTTTTTTATTAATTAAATAAAAACTCTCTCACAAAAAATCTCTATATACTTACCTCCAAAAAAGTAATGAATTCAGTTTATCCCCCCACACACTAATGAGAATAGACATATCATGTTTTCGGCCGATTATTCGAAACGATTTGGTTCATTTCCATAATGATTGATGCATTTAAAATTAAACATTGTTAATTAATAGATTTTTCAGATTCATTTTAAAGTACTTTCTAATTGAAATAATGCATAATAAAAAAGTTAGAAATTTCTATTATGTATTACGTCACCCAACTGGTGTAGAAAATTCTAGCATTTTGCGTTGCCATAGTTGGTTTTGAATTCTCAATTGAATCCTCATTTGAATCCTCAATTGATCAATCCTCAAAGATCTGCATTAGCATTGAAAATTCAATGCTAATGTAGATATTTTGATCAATTATTTATAATAATTGCAATTCTTAGGCCAGAATAGTCTGGTTGTTAGAGTGTTGGATTTGCTACTCTTGGGCTGAGAGTTAGAACCTTGCCAGCTGAAGACTCCCCATATGTGATGGACGTTAAGTCCATAACGGTCACAAAGTTCCCAATATGGAGACTATTACCATCGGGGATATATGGAGACTATTACCATCGGGGACAAAGAACAATCCAGAGGTGATTGTTCTTTGCTCCAGATCTAAATTACGATATATGGAGACTATTACCATCGGGGACAAAGAACAATCCAGAGGTGATTGTTCTTTGCTCCAGATCTAAATTACGATCTATGGATGAATTAATGAAATGAATAAATGAAGTACGCCCCTTAAAAAGGGTTTGTTATGTATGTGAACTAGAAATCATACTTATGCTCTCGGGTGCTCACTGGTCAATACCCTTAGAAGGTACTGCACTCATCCGTTGTAAAACGGAACACGAGAACAAAACCAATTGAAATTATTTAATAAAAAGTAACTAAAATAATTTTTTTCTTAACTTCCTAAATTTCTCCTAATAACGTAAGTAGGAATTGATTTTAAAAATGTGTTTTTATGTTATTTGTTTAATTTAAAACATGCACATGATAATAAAGTTTATATAAATTATCACAATAGATATTATCTAAGGATTTGAAATTCCAGGTACTTGTAGATAAGATAGCTAATATATAATATATTTGTATCTTATGATGATTTATGATTATAATTTGACTTTCTCTGTGTAGCTAAAATAAAATTCAGACAGTAATTAAGAATCTGTATCAATGAAAGCTAATTAATTTATGTACAGTGCCTTTTTAAGTATTTACAAGATATTTCAAACCTTACGTTATAAGTTGTTTTAAGTCTTTGAATCGTCTTTCTCAAGTCTTTGAATGGAATATTATATTTATTATCAAATAATAAATATATTTCTTTGCTTCGCTTAATGTACAGGGTGGCAATAATTAAACTGACAGTGCTCACAGTGTTCTGTAGCGTGATCTATTTGCGAGAATGACGCCACATTTTGTAGGAAGATTAAACAAGAGGGTGACGAAGGATTTCTGCGAAAAAAAAAATAGTTCTAAAAATCACAGATAGGGGAATATGTGGCGCTATGTAATAGAAAATAGAGTGCCAATACGGAAATAAAATTATCTTTTATTTTAACCATTTGCAGATTCAGTTCAAGTGCAGTATGGCAAAACTTTTTAAAAAGTGAAAAATTTACATAAACACTGATAAAGTCTCTTTATCTGCAATTTCACTTACTGTGTAACAGAGAACGCTGAGCAACAGAAGAAATTCTTTATTCAAATTTCACGTTACATCCATTGGAAAGGATGGAACTATCAAGGAGTTATCCAGGACCTGGCTAAGTTGAAGGATAATGTATCACGGACTGTACGGGAGATTCCTGCAGACATGTTGCTTTCTGCTGTTCTGAATACTGAGCACAGAATGCAGAATGTGGTCCACAAACACGGCAGCCACATTGGACATTATTTGAATGTGCAAAAAAAAAGATATTTCATATTGATTTGCATTTGTTAATACTGTATTTTCTATTACATGATGCCACATATTTCCCTAACGTTGACTTTTGGAACTATTTTTTTTTGCGGAATCTTTTGTCCTTTTTCTTGCTTAATCTTCCTACAAAATGTGGCGTCATTCTCGCATATAGATAGCGCTACAGAACACTGTGAACATTATCAGTTTAATTGCGGCAAACCTGTATATTGTTTTTTTGTATAATAGTTTATGTAACATCAGGCATCTTTATCGAACACAGCAGTTCTTTCATTTTTGCAAATAAGTATTTGCTAAAAACTAAATTACCTTTAACAAAACCTTTTTGGAAAATCACTATGCAATGCAAAAAAAAATGTTTTTCACATTTTGTCTTTCAAAACACTGCTGTTATTTTCTTTTAAAGAAAAGCGTCTTGTATATTTTACTAAACCGAAAATATATTCTTTGCGCCAAACAATTCTTAAAAACTTTACTATACAAAGTTAAAAAATGGCAAGCTATTTAGCATATAAGTCTGGCAGCATTTATATTTTGCTTGTTGCCATTCTAAGAAATTATTTTACACGCAAGGCAAATTTTGGAAAATAACATAGTTTAAAGCAAATGTCTAAATAATCATAAACTTATGCGTTTGCAATGTAGTGATAAATCGAACTAAAGTTTGTATTTATGCTTTGATAATAATTTCAGAGTTATTGTAATTGTTTTAAACATATACTTATTATTTTTGTAACTGTTCAAATACTCTCTACTTTCTTATTCCGAAATGTACAGTTTCTTTTATGTACAAAATTATTATTTGTTGTTAGTTTTGATTTATAATTTCATTAATTAATTAGTTTATCGTTCTATTTAAATGGATATTTCTTTTTACAAATGCTATACTAAAATATTTAATTTGAATTATATTTTGTTTTAAGTTTTACTAAAAACATATTATTTTTTAAATAAATTTGAGTTTATTAAATTTACGTTATGGTTTAATTGAATTCTTAAATAATTCAAATAAGTATTTATTCCTGTAAACCAGAAACCATTTTAAAAAATAGAATAGTTTAAGATATCGACTGTTGCTGTTTATACCTCTGATTTGATTCTTCTTTCCAATTACATAACCATTTATTTGATAACCTTCATTTGTGGTGCAAAAGATTTAATTGATGAAGGTAATAAATGTGGATCATGGGTGACTCACGTTGCACCCAACTTATTAACCCCATTGAAATGAGGCTATAAACGGTTTGGCTCAATTACATTAGTGTTAAGCACGAATATTTTAAAAAGCTCGAGATTTTACTGTCATTAAATATTTTGAATATATAAAAGATCATTTTTTAAAAATTAATTTTAGTTAAATACACACACACACGCGCGCGCGCGCGCGATTTCCTGATTTTTTTTTTTCGCAGTAGAAGTATTTTAATCTTAGGTATTAAATTGCATTAGTGAAGATTAATTTGTGTAACTAAAGAGATCATAAATGGTTAAAATGTATTACAATTTTGTTAATGATTTTTTTTGTTAATAGAAAACAAAATACAGAATTTTCATTAGTGTTTTTGAGGGTATTTTCACTTAGCATTTTCCTTCATTTATAGAGATCGAAAATCAATTAAACTGTACAGAAATTTACAATTATTTAAGCTAATTGAAAAATTGTACTTGGAGGATAAATGTTTAAACAATGAATAATTGTCCATAAATATACAATGCTGGAACATTAAAATGCGAAATATTTTAGGAATGTTTTATATAAAAATGAGTGAAACTTTTTAGAAGGATGGCTAGTTTTTCAGACATAAAATCTTTACTCCTGCGTAAATAATAAATTCCTAATTTCTACATAACTTAAACATCACGGAAAGGAAAGTTTCGTATGGGATAGAGTTAAGAATCAAAATCAAAAAAATTGAAAGGAAAAAAAACGGAGGTAATTTTATTTATTTATTTTTTCATTTACTTGGTAAGTTTTTTAAAATTTTGTTTGTATTCACAAATGGAACAGATGCAGTTTTATTTATTTATTTATTTATTTTGAGAATTCACAAAACTTACTACCGAAGGGGCTATGATCATTGAGAAAAAGTAATGCCATTGACTGTGAGCATTTACAGCACGTAAGAAAAATTAATCATAGAAGGTCAAAAGCACTTGAGGATCAACGAAACATTACAGACAAATCTAGAAAAAACCTTTGCATTTTTCTGTGACATTATAATAGTAAATGTTTCTACAATGGCCCTTGATTTTTTTCATTCTGTAATTGAAAAGGGAAAAATTTTGACTAGGAAAGTTAATACTTGTTAACATTATCATTATAGTAACATAATTTACCCTTAATGAAATATGATTTGAATTTTAGATCAGGATAAATGAATTAAAATTCCTGAAATTACTCCTTCGCTTCATATATTTGAAACTGTAAACACAATTTGAAGATCATAAGCTGCAATTACTATTAAGACTGAAAAGAAAAGAATTTGTACTTGAGAAATAAAATAAACTGCTTTCTTTAAAGCGTGTTAATAAAATATGGAAATAAATCACCTTCTGTTTGCAATTGAAGAAACTAAACTAAAATTCTGGTAGAAATTTATTTAAAGTGAAGAAAAGGTTAGAGTTTCTATTTTAGTCTACTTATGCATTCATATTTCACTTTATTGGCTTATTATTTTTATAATAGATATTATATATATTTATAAATATATTTTTCCATTGACAAGCAATAGTAAGTATTGGTCTACTATAATTAAAAATGATTATTATTTCTTGGGTAATAATAATGTTTTCTAAACAAATTTTCAGAACAGTACTTTTATTCAATTTAACATCCATATTAATAATTATCTTTTATAAATCAATATTTTCAAAAAAGTGCAAGTTGTAATCATGTTTATGATTAAAATACTGTACATTTTCTGATTAGAATAAATATATGCAGACAGAACAGTGCATTTCTGCATGATTGTAATGACCTAAATTATTTTCAGAATGGCTTGGGAAATGTGAAAACTACTGTATTATTTGAAATGAGCTGAATTCAAAAGAGAAAGTATTAAATATATGTTATTGGAGAATTTGTCTGATTAACAAATATTAAATTTTTGACTATCTTAGGGTTTAAAAATTTTATCTAAATGATGTTTTCAAAAACAGTTTTTAATTATTGTCAACATTTTATATTATATATATATATATATATATATATATATATATATATATATATATATTCTGTAACAAGAACATTTTTAATTATATATTGCGATATTTTAAAGTAAAATAAAAATTTTCATAACTTAATATCTGCTATAAGCTATATTTGTTCAAAATGTTTGCATGGACTACAAATTAAATTTGTTTTATGCAATTTACTTTAAAATGTTGTGATTGGGAAAACAGGGAAAAAAATTCAAATTCAGCTCTTCTAATATTATTATTATAAAAAAAATTGTTAGCCTAATTAGTAAAACCTAACATATATATTTATTTTAATAGAAATGAGTATGTTATTCAATCTAAATTTGAAATACTGTCTAATATATTGTTACTAATAATTCTCACGCAAGAACAATGCGAAGATTCAGACTTTATTGTCTAGGGAAACGTGTATTAAATATAAGCGTCACCAGCTACAAATTCACGAAGTATTAATTCTATTTAATTCTATATTAAGAGTATTAATTCTATTTCATTTCTATTCACTTCTTGCGGTTAAGAGAAAAACTTTAGAACACCTGTTAGAGAGAAAAGACGCTCTCTCAAGCTAAACTAAGCAACGTATAATGCTCTCCGAATTATTCTGATCTCCATCCTTAAGCTATGCCTTTTAAATAGCATTCTACTTAAGAGGACGGGCAAACTCAGAAATGGTGAATTTATTCCAGGGAAGTGGGGAAATTTCTCCAACATTTTATAAGAACAAATCTTTATTTCTTATCTTCTACTATACATTGCTGAGGGTAGTAAAAACCGTAAAAGATCTCATTACGTTGTCCACATACCTCCATCAAATTAATAAATATGGTGAGTTTCTGTTGTAAATTCCCTTAGAATGGGTTTTTATCGCTGACGTGCTATTCCATTATAATTAAATAATTAAACCATTTACAAAAAGTTACTATATATATATATATATACAAAAATTCATACATATTTACAATATTTACATCTAATTTACTCAAAATTCATAACAATATTAAAAAAGCAACCAAAAAGTTGACATTTTAAAATAAATCTACATCATTTTTTATCTTGAGATGGCAATTATACTAAAATTGCTAAAAATTGGAATTTTCTTTATATTTGTAAAACAACGTACTTAAATTAAACTTAAAATAAATAGTTTTTTATAGAAAACTTATGTTTATGCTGCATTTAATTCCTCTCCTTAAAGATTTCTTCTTTTTGATTTCAATCAAACTGCAGATGCATTATTTGTTTTTAAATCTCAAAAATCACTCAAAAATTCATTTCCGTAAATTAGAAATCCATAAATAAAAATTTCTAATAAAAGAATCGCCTCGGAGAAGTAGAAATTGCAATTGCTCACCAACTTTAAACAACTTTATTTCTGATGGGAAAAAAATCGAAACATAAATTTCCCGAATTTCAGCATGTGTAAAAGGAAACGCAATTACCTCTGTTACTGCGTTACTGTTTCGATGCAGATAAAGCGGACCTTCGAAAGATAAATAGCTACGAATGAAGAAGGATAAAAAAAACCCCGAAAAACTTATTAAAGAGGAAGTATTAAAGGAATGCTAAAATAATAATAACAATAAAGTACAGAAAACTTCGAAACAATATGTCAGGAAAAAAAACGACCAAAAGTGAATTTGAACCGAAAGATAAATTCAAATAAACTTTTACTTTGTGTCGGAATAAAAATAAATGGAATTTTTGTGATAAATGAATAGCTCGAGATAAAAATATATTACCCAGGTAAAAATTTTTGAAAATACTCCTCTTAGAAGCCGGATATTAAATCTACATTCAAAGTTTCATTATTAAATACCCGAAGCTTTTTGACGAAGCTAATTGAATTTGATAAGCGGTGTATTTGGATTATTCTTTTTCCCGAGCAATTATTTAAAATGCATAATTTATTTCAAACGAAGCGTTGGGTTTTTTAAAGGCTATATTTTCTTTGAGACTTAATTTGTTAAAGAATTTGAAAACATAACTTAATGAAATGTGTTGCTTTTATGTTGATTTGTGTTGCTTGTGTTTTTGGTTCTTCGACAAGCGATGTTCTTTTAAATCTTGTTGACTTTTCAATATTTTTAAGAAATTCTGATCGCAATTCTACTTCCAATAAAGAATTCATGCTTTTTTCTTACTTTTTACAGAAATGAACTATGCTTTTCCAGATAATTATTTAAAGCCAAAAAACAAGAAATTATATATTATTTCTTTTTCCTTATTAAGAATGTCATCGATAATTTAAAAAAAAAATGTTGGAAAGGTAATAGGAAACCAAAATTCCTTCAAAAACTGATTTTGTAATTAAGGTACATAATTTTAAATGTATGAATTCCTTTTAAAACCTGCATTTTTCTTTTGAAAATACTACTTTTTTCCTTTATTTGTTATGATTATGCAAGTTCATACTAAATCTTTAATTAAAGGCTTTTAATTATGAATGTAAAAAGTAAAATGTATATACAGAAAGCAGAATTTTATTTTTTTATTTCAGAGCATTTATTTTCATTACAATATATTGCTGAAAATAAATTGTATGTCTTTATTACCTTTTGTTTTACGAATAAGCTTTATGAAAAAAAAATCCTTTCATATTTCGGAAAAGAGTGTTAGTTAGTCTGATTTTTAAATTAGTTTATTCTTTGTTAAAATTATTTTTTACATTAAGAAATTTCAGATCATTAGTTTTAATTTTTGAGAATTTTGAGTTGAATATGTAAAAAATATAATTAAATATTGCAATAAATTAATTTTTTTAATATTGCTTCATTTCTGAATGTACTAAATTTAATCATTAACAGACGTTACCAATAATTGTAAGTACTTTACTGTGTTCTGAATATTGATAGCTTTCTGAAGACAAACAGAAGATCAAAAGAAAATGTCATAAATGATTTAATATAGGCCAAAATAAATTTTCGATATAAGGCATTAATGAAAAAAAAATCAACATTATTATATAATCATATAAAATATAAAGTCAAAATATAGCATGATAGTGTGCTTTAAAAAATTCTGAAAATGAAAAATTATTTATTTGAAATTTCCATGGCTTATTATTACTGGTCTATTAAATGTACTGATTTAAAACATTAGCAAAAAGTAATAAAATATAAAGTTTTTAATAAATTCCGATGAGTTTTAAAATACTTAATGATTTTTGATGTGTTTAAATTTTTTTAACAAATTCTGATGCGTTTAAAAATGTTTAACAAATTTTGATTATTTTATAGATGTTTCAAGAATTTTGATTACAATAAATATTTGATTTGTTGATAACACAAAGGAAAAATAGCTTTGCTTTAGGCAATATTAGGAAAAAATATGGAATTATTCTATTATTTCTTTTTTTAAAAAAAACTCTATAAATGAAAAATTATATTTGAATGATGCACTTTTATCATCAATTCTAAAATCAACGCTCAAAAAGAACTAATTTTGTACAAAGAATTTTTGGAATGATATTATCAAGCATTAGAATTTCTAAATGAATTTAAATTATATTGTATAATAAACTTTATGAATGCATATAATAACCTAAAATGTTGCAATATTTATATGCAACTGTGCAGGTGTCCAGACACTCACGTCTTCTTCGGGATCTGAGATTCTAGGGTTCGAGTCCCTGTTAAGGCATGGTTGATCTTCTGTGTCCTGTTTGCGAGGCTTGTGAATGTGCTCCCCCTCTGTAAAAAGGGGGGGGGGCAAGTAAATATGATGAGTGTGTAGCTAAGTCGTACGCTTGGCACTAGTGGGCTCTACTTCAAACAAGAAACGCTTATTTCGGCTTATATCCGCTAATGTATCAGCGGGCTAGTCCATGGCAAGTGCCATTAGTAACAACAGCATAAACAACTATGTAATGTATACACAGTTATAAGATAATCATCATTTTATTTTATAATCAAAATAAGTTTTCAAAAACAGTTATTTAAAAACAGACTAAAAAAATTTCCACGATGCATCATTTATTGTCCTAAATATTTTATTGTTTTATTCATTATGAATTTGCAATCCAAAATATCAATACCCTTAAATTAAATAAATTTGAGAATGCATATCTAAGGGCTTATGGATAATAAAATTATAAATTAAAATCAAAGCTTGATTTTTTTATAATTAAATATAAAAATATTGATTATACATCTTAAAAGAATCAATTTAAATAAGTTATTATTGTATCTTCTAATACCCGAATTTTCAGTAGATTTTTAGAGCTATGGCTTTCAAATATTCAAAATAAATACAATTGCATAAAATAAGCCATTCATAAAAATTTGTTTAGTGTTTTGACCAACGATATTATAAGTTTATCACAAATTGCAATAAACAATAAATGAAGGGAAATACATTTATTTTTTCATGATAACAAAAGCAGCTTATTTTCATAGTGGACATGACAGAATGCCACTTTTTTCAGGTGAATCCTTTAATCAACCCTTCTCTGATTCATTCATGCATCATGGGCAAGAGAAATTCAATCACGTTCTTCATCACTTTTATGTATATATAGGTGAGAGAAAGTGACCGTTTGAGGGGGCTTTCTCCTTGCTGAAATTTTATATCCTTTAAATTTCTCTAAAGTTTTCCGGTTAATTTATATTTTCTGAATTTTTTGGTTAAAATTGAAAATAAAATTCATCAATATAAATATTTATATTTAAATCATATGCCCAAAATAAAAATATTTTGTTTCAGGATTAACTGTATTTATTGTTATTTTCTCCTAAAATGTGAATGAACATAAGATCTGATAAAAAAATATTTATTTAGAATAAAATGAAGTTGTCACCATATTCTTACTTTTCAGATAATGCACACATACATTATATTCTTATGCAGAGATTGTTACCTTTAGTGGTATTGGATCGTTTTTAAATAGAATAGATAAACTTATTATGCTTTAAATTATTTATAAAATTTTAATATTGAGTTAGTAATATGTCATTAGGAAATTTTACTATTGAATTAATAAATATTTAATGCTTAGAAAGTTTAAATTCAAATTTCCACATTTAGCCTTTTTGGGTTCAAGAAAATATATTTTTCATATTAACCACTTAACTGTTTTGCCTATATTCCGTACGTGCATCAATTCATCGAATTTCGATAGTTATAAATAAAAAAATAAACCATTCATAGCAATTATAATTCAACAGTAAAAGGACTTCGAATGTTCAGATAAGTCAAGTATTCGATGGATTTCCATTTGAATGAAAATAAGAAAATATTCTTAAAATAGTAAGTGTCATCTTAGTAGATAGTAAAGAAAATAATTTTTTTTAAATGGTTAATAACGTCTTTAGCAGTAATGTTTCTCTCTCTTTAATCCTGATTGCAATTCTGTTAAAAGTAATTTTTTGAATTAATAATATGTACATCTGTATTTTGTGTTGAATTTATTTCATTATAATCAAATTTTAGTAATTTAGAGAAAATTCATGTATGTATTAATCACTTGCTTCTTCAGAATGTTAAATTCATAGTTAGAAATTCTAATGTTTCACAAATTTCGTACAAATAACTTTGGTGCATGCTAAATAATATTGTTGGAATAGAGTAGACTTTGGATACATATGATATTACATATAAAAAAACCTAATTAAATTCATACTTTTAACAATATTATATAAATTATATTTTATTAAATTATTCTTAGGTTTTGAAATCATCAACTTATGACTATTTTATTTTTTTAAAAAATATATATATATTATAATATAAATCGTACTTTTTTTTTGTTTCCTTTCTTAAAATTAAAAGCATTACAATACAAAAAAAGGATAAATAGTGTATACAATTATATTTATAAGCAATGCGAGCTATACAAGCAAATTGATAAATAACTTCGGCACTACTCAATGACTCTTGCAGATATGCTGACTGCAATACAATATCGCAATGTCATCATAACAATATTGTTTAGTAATCCATCCTAATAGGTTATGTGATGAATTCAAATATATTAATCCAAGATTTAACCCTTTATCTACCGAATTATGCTGCCATCAGTTTTCCAATTTCATTTTTCTTCCAGTAATTAAGTTTCCTTGCAGAATAATCCCAGAGAACTCTAGAGAAAAATTGTAATTAAAAGAAATATCTTAATTTAATTTTTAATTAAATATTTTTTATTCCTGCTTTTAACTTATAATAACTTCTTGCATTTTGGGATGTATTCTCCATGTTTTTTAAAATAACATTGGTAAAAATAGTCACATTACTAAAATATTATCCAGATTTAAATAGTACTTATAAGTAGATAAAGGGTTAATTTTTTTTTGTTTCGATATATAAATATTTTTTTATACCGAAATATTTTTATCTTGTTTCAGTGAGACGAAATATTTTTAAATAAGTAAATTTTTACCTTTGAATAACCTTTTAATGGCCTTTGAATTTAAAAAAATTAATACTCGTTTTTGTAAATGATCTATGTACTTTTAGGTTTATTTTACGTTTCGAAATATACGAAAGTAAGGAAATTTTTTAAAGGAAGAATAAAAAAATATTGTATAATAATTATGAACTTATCATATTACAAAAAATTATTAATGCAGATCTCAAGATTTTTAACTGCAAAAGTAGTGCCACCGGTAATTCAGTGATTTGGATTATATTTTGTCTTTCTTATATAAGAAACACTCTAAGAAAATCATACATAATATATATGCAGAAATGTACATGAATCCTTGAAAAATTAACATGGATTAGGATAAATTTATAGTTTTAAAGAAATAAATGGACATTTTTCCACATTAAGTAGTCAATTAAATCTGGAAAGATAATAATAAAATCATGTAATTTAAATACAATATTTTTGATACCTTGGTAAAAATTCCTTTTACAATTTTTGTTTTATGTTTGTAAAACTTTTACTTTTAAATGATTTTGTATTTTTTTTAAAATTAAGAATAGAAAATAAATTGCTTTGATAAGTTTATTCTCATTTTAAAATATAATGTTAGAAACTTATGAAAGCAACAAATAAAAAGATTAGAAAAATATGAAATTATATATGGAGGCTTAAATAACACCTATCCTTTAATAAGTCGTGGGTTATATTTTATGTCGCTTTGGAATATTTTGGATCTCTTTTTGAAATCTGGCTATAGAAATATTGTGTTCTTTTAACAGTTTTAAGAAATTTTCTAATGGGGAATAATAAATGTTTAGACGTCAAAACATATCTTTGAAGACTGAAAAGCTCAATTATAGTATCTCAGATAATCGCATTATTGTTGTAATATTTTATTTTTAGTTATACTTCTCATTTTCATATTTTAATTGGTTATTCTTGAATAACCGTTTCATAGAAAATGGAATTGACCCGATGACCAAATTTTGTTTAGAGATATTGAATGATCATTTAAAATGGGAATAATAGATATTATTATGATATTTTTCTTTCTATATGCTGAGTTCAGCAAATACGTTTCTTTCAATGTGAATGTTTTGAATGGCGCTTATATTATTCCAGTTACTCCCTATGAAGTGGAAATCACCATCCTGATTCTCCTTATTGCAATCTAACATTTAATATAAATACTTTTTATTTGCTTTTTATTTAATAAATATCATGTCAGAACAAGATGTTGTTTTGGTTAGGACATTTTGGTGTCTCCAAAATTTAAAGGCATGAATTTTAATTTTTTTTTCTTTGGTAGATAGCGAGACACCTGATCCATAACATTTGAGGTTTATTTTGCCAGTATTGTCTGAGATATATAATTAAATTTACTATCATTTGTTCTTTGTTTATCGTTTCTATGAAATTTCGTCATCTTCCAGTTTGTTTACAATTGCTTACTTTTAAATAATCGTGATATAATATAATATCTCGCGCTCAGAAGATTAACTTTGTTTTTTTAATACTCTTTCAGCTTTAACAATTTCAATTTTGAAAACATGACTTATACTTATTTTTTAATGATATTATAAGAGAATTTTTACTAACTGTATTTCTCAAAATACTGTAAATATTAGAATATAATTTTAATATAGATATTCATTACGTTCATTGGATTTTATCACACAGTAATTGTGAACTTTTCGTCAAAATCTTCAGTTGAGCTCAAAAACTTTGTCAGCTAGAAAAATTGAAAATTAAAGCTTAAAAAATTACCATTATAGAGATAAGCGTAATTTTTTCAAACCGATTTAAGCTGGTTAACGACTTAAATTAATTAAGACAAATAATCACTTAAAAATAATAATGTTCACACATATTAACTTGAAATTTTTGACTGTAGATTTTATTTTTTATCTTAAAATTATTTCTAAATTATTTTTAATCATTAAAGAGAAAAAAAGCATGCTGCTGCTGCTGATGAATATAATGTTATATATCGTGATTGATTAAACTAAGATATATCATGCTTGATTATAATGAAATATATTTATGTTTGTGTTATATATTATTTTATTTGTTTAGTACAGAATAAATTTCATGTTTCAATTTATTTTTTGGAACAATTAACAATAATAGAACCAAATAATGTCAGCATATATATATATATATATATATATGATCTCTTCTAAAATTAAAACATTGCTGTAGCAATGAGGGATTGAAAGCGTTTTAGGGTATCAATGAAAGTCATTTAAAAAAAAGATAAATAATGAAACAAAAATTGTTTAATTATGTAATAAAAGTCTTCCCAGCAGTTATTGTAATTTAAGTCGTACAGAGCTATTTATCATTTTGCTTTTTTTGTATTTTGCTATCTTGTGACTGGAAACACGGATGGATGAGCGATGATTTAACCAAGTACTGTAAGAGGTTTAAGTCGAAAGCAGGACTTTTAAAAGGAATTATCATTTAATTTTTTTATTTATATTTTGCACAATTCTATATACTTGTTTAAAATGTCGGATAATTATTCTAGAATATTCCTGTAGAACATTATTAATGGTAATAATATAATTTATGAGAAATTTCTTCTACATTACGAGTGGCAACGAATTTCATAAACCTATTCTTATCACTAAATTCTCGCATTAAAAAAAATAATTTAAAATATTTAATAAATTTAAGTCCCAATATTAAATATTAAAACATTATAAACAAGAAAAAACATGCTATCGCATATATTAATGTATCACAGAATTAATTAAATTTTATTTATTTTGGAAAAATACACGTTCGTGAATAATTAATGTAGACTTAATGTTCGTAAATAATTAATGCCTAAAACCATATCATATCGAGAATTGCACTCAATATGATAAATGCTATCAAATATTGACATTATAAATAAGAAAAGAACATGCAATTGAAGAGGTCATTTTTCGTAACTTAAAGTTAATTTTCTTTATTTATTTCAAAAAAATGCATATATTCCTTAAATAATTAAAGTAATAAGTAATAAATTAATAGTTTATCACCCTAACATTATGAATATTG
>JAOUZG010008087.1:3507374-3519788 GCA_026289955.1 Argiope argentata | reverse complement strand
AATAAGTAATAAATTAATAGTTTATCACCCTAACATTATGAATATTGCAATTAATAATATAAATGTTTAATTGCATGTATTAATGTATCTAAGAATTAATTAAATTTTTTTTTTCATTTGAAAGAATGCACGCTCCTAAATAATAAATGTAGACGTAAGGTTCGTAAATAATTAATGCTTATTATCGTTTCTTATCGAGAAATGCACTCAATATAATAAATGTTATCAAATATTGACATTATAAATAAAAAAAGAGCATGCAATTGAAGAGGTCATGTTGCCTAACTCAAAGTTTATATTGTTTTATTTATTTCGAAAAAAATGCATATATATGTATAAATAACTAATAAATTAATTTCTTATGACCCTAACATAATGAATATTACAATTAATAATATAAATGTTAGAAGGTATAACTATTTATTTTTTTAAAAAGTTAGCTCTTTCACTCTCTGTAATATGGACATAATCCCAAATATTTGGGGTCCGTTTTCATCATTTCTGGACACGCTTTTCGATGCTACGCTTCGGACGTGACAGCACAAGACTTATGATCAAGAAAACATACACAAAAAACATTTTCTCGTTTTTTTACCTGCTCCGCAGTTTTTCTTCACTTTCGGATAGAAGAGGGAAAAAAAAACATTTTTCACCAAAATGCTCTAAAATATCCTTTTATTTTCTTTTTCGGCCAGACACAAAAGCAATTTTATTGGCAAATAAAATATAAATGGAGTACATTAGTTAAAAGTAGGCCACATAGATTTTAGTATTCTTTTATTACTTCTTGACTTTTATCTCCACTACGTTGAAAGATCTTAAAATGAGCCTTCTCTTACGTTAAGTGCTCAGTAAAAACATTTTCAGCTTGGTTTCTGCAGATAACATAAAGAAATGAAATACTGGTCACATACATACGCAGATTTTTGTCTTTCTCACTGCAGTAACTGAAGGACGCTTGAGAGCAGTATATAAATTTTAGGCGCTGCCTGTTAAGGAGGCAAGTTTAAAGTTTGAGAAATATTTTATACTTGTCTTCAGAAGTATTTTAATAACATTATTAAATTCTCTATATCTCATTCAGGTCTAAATTTATAACTTCCAACTTTTATTTCAGTCCTATAAAATAATTTATTTTGCTTTTCTTTTAAATTAGCGTTGTGACGTCGTTTCTTTTTTAATGCCTACTATAACTATTTGTACTATTCAATGCTGATAAATTAAATTTTATTTATGACGAGAGCACTATATAAATTTTAGATACTGCCTGCTAAAGAGGCAAGTTTAAAGTTTGAAAAATATTTTATATTTATCTTCAGAAGCATTTTAATAATATTTTTAAATTGTCTATATTTTATTCAGGTCTAAATTTATAACTACCAAATTTTGTCTCAGTCCAATAAATAATTTATTTTGTTGCGTTTTCAACTTAACGTTGTTACGTCATTTGTTTCCTATTTAATATCTTTTTTAAATCGTTGTACTAAACAAGAATGCTTATTTATTACATGGTCAGAAACTTATGTAAGAAATATATAACTTTTAGTATTTGAAATTTATAATGACGAAACTAACATAGTTATTTTATAGTTTTCATTAAATTCCTTTAACTATTTAATATTAATAAAAATATGAATTAAAATTTTAAAATTAAAAAAATGTCAGAAAATAAATAGGTTCATATTAATTTAGGCTATTTATATTAACATCTATTTTTCAATTTATACTATTAGTTCACGCTCTTCCTATATATATTTATTTATTTTTATATTTCCTTTAAATTTTTAATCGTTAATAAAATATTTTTATTCATCTGTTCTAGTTACAAAAATATTTTTAAAGCTTTTAGTGGTTGATACTTGATGTTGATACAGTTTTTTCAACTAATTATGAATTAATTTTATTTAATTAATTCTTAATATTTTAAATAGAGCTTTAGCAGTTTGTAAAGAAAATTGAAATTAATAGGCAGCAAGTCAAATGAAAAATGCAAGGATTTCAGTATTTTTCAAATGAAGCAGAAGAATGCGAGTTCAATTCTTGTGAAAATCAATAATTTTTTTTGATACATTTTTGAAACTTTTCGCTTTAATTATACTTTTTATCCAAATGATTTTAGAGCGTGTGTTAGCAGTTGCGGCTTAGTGATTAGAATGAAAGATTTTTCTTAGAAAACAAAATGGAAGAAATTTTAATCTTTAGGCTCAGTCCCCGTTTCTCTCCTTAAAATCTTTGTCATCAATTGTTGGTAAGCTCTACTTAACCTTAAATTTGAGATACGTATCGAGGAGAAGATTCAAGAAATAGAATGGACAATTGCAATGAAAATTCTCTTTCTACTGACCAAATTAATATTGTGATTCTATCATGTGTATATATATATTTCTATTAATTCTAATTATTTAATAAAAAGTATCCAAAATAAAAAAAAAATTCTTTGCTGAACTAAATTTGAATTTTTTTATTACATGTTTTAAAGAAACATTAGGGTTATTTTTAAGTGAATCTCGTAATTTTGAACCAACCTCAAATGAAGAGGACGACATCATAGCTGATCCTGCAGAAAACTTTCACGCTATACCAGAGGTATGGCAGAAAATCAGCAAAAGTAATATTTGAAATATTAAATTTTGCTATTACAGATATGTAAAATTATTATTTTTTTCTTTTTTACTATAAAAATCTACTATGTGTACAAAAAAAGTTTTTTTCGTGCACTACTTATGCTATCACGCATATTATATACTTAAATTAAACACAATCAACTGGAATATCGAATCCCTGAAATAAAATAAAATTGTTTCTCCAAAACAAAAATATGGTGACACAAACATAAATGCTTTTACTTATATAATTAGTGTCCATTCTAATTGTTACTGCATTACTAATTTCCAAGCTGTAAGAAATAGGCTTAAAATTAAAAATGAATAGTGTATTAAATAACTTAAACATTATATTTTATTTTGTTTGGTGAAATAAATGTATTCTTGAAAAACTAAGAAATTTGAATTTTTACGCTGTTTTCTAGTTCTAATAGTCATATTCAGCATAACATTCCTGACACATAAAAATTTTAATCAAAGAAATCTCCGCTTTTCTATCAGTATTGAAACAAGATTACTTAGTTATAATACACTGAAAAGGTTTTAGGAGATTTCAATGATTATCTAGAGGCTGTTGAAGCAACTTCAGACTACTATAAATTTGTTCAATATAATGAAAATGTTTAGAAATTAGATAATGGTTAAAAAAAGAGTGAAAAGCATAATAAAATATTAACTTAATAAATCCAATGGAATCCAATGGAAGTATATAATATGTATATGGTATAGTTTTTAACTATACCATATACATATTATATTATATAATATGTTAATTTTTTAAATGTAATAACTATACACTTTTGTTATACATTTAAAATAAATATATATAGGTATATTTTTTTGACTTTTAAATGTTACTTTAGTGTTTTGTATTGATAAAAGAAAACAAAATTGTTAGACTAAAAATCCTAAAGATTTTATTTTTATTTACCTTAGACTTGGACTTGGAACTGTAGAATTTACAGTTAATCCATAAATAGTAAATAAATTAAAAAAATCAATTGTGCATTCTTAAAAAAACCCTTCTTTGAAATTTTTTTAAATTTCTTTCCTTAATGGAATAGATTAAAATGATATGCACTAAAATCATTTTTAAAAAAATTGAAAACTGAATTTATTTATCGGAGCTTAAAACTTACTTAAATTTTAAATATAAATTTCTTAAAACTAGTAATAATATATATATATTTTATATATATACATGTCTTCTATAAATATGTTCCTTTTGCTCTTTCCAGATATTATTTTACATTGAAGAATATATTATTTTTTTTCTAAATTCACAAATTTAGTACTGTTGGTTGGAAATAAATATCTACATATTTTCTTTTTACGTTCTTCAGTGCTGTTTGCCGGATGTCTATTTTCCACTTTGGTGAATTTTCTTCCTGTCCGTCTGTCAGCGGCCTGTCAAGCTCACGGCTCCTGTCAAGTTTTCGGAAAGCCATAAAATTCGTATTTGGATTTCGTTTTTAAGGCCATTTTCAAGCTTTTTTATGGACTCTGAGCTCGAGATCTATCCTCATAAACATACAGCGTGTTTATGAAGACCAACAAGTGGGATATTTAATTTCTCAGTAGGGTTATAAGAAATAAACTACACTCTTCAAGAGCAAGTTTAAATTTTACATTTATTTTTCCATTTTTTTACACTTAATATTAAATATTAGAGAAATAAGCTTTTTATATACTTTAGGATTGTGATTTATTATACACGATATTATTCTCTTACTTCAGAATTAATTCAGAATTAAAGGTGTTTTCGTATACAATTAATTAATGCTGTGTTTTCGTATACAGTTAATTAATGCTGTGTTTTATAAAATAAAGGTTAAGTAATACTTAAACACAGTTAGAATACTATTTTCATGTATTATACGGTTTATAATACCAAAACAATTATATTCTTTATCATTTAGTTGGTACGGCATTAAGGTCTATATAAAATTAGTCTATACCAAAACATTGATCATTAACTGTAAAATGTTTCTAATTAAAATTGAAATTGTATTCCAAATTCTAATAATCATATCATTAGAAAATTCAAATAAATTAATGACTATTACAACTTGATATTTTAAAACAAACATGAAAATTTAAATAAAAAAAGTATAGAAATATTAAATGATTAATATTTTTATAATGCAATAACGAACAGCTAAAATTTCAGAATATATTATAATTTATTCCTTAATATCATATTTATTCTCTAATAATCCTTTTTAAAGAGTAGCAGGCTGAACAAATATAGAAGGAAGTATGAGAAATAAGTAACAAGATATGAACATTCTTTATACCAGTATTGTAAGAGAGCAATAAGTAACCAGATATGACATTATTTATACCAGTATTAAAAGAGAGTAATAAGTAACCAGATACAATAGTCCTTATATCAATAATTACATTTATTTCCCTTTGTAAGCATGGGTTATATTGTACAGTAGTCAGTAATACTTAAATATCTCAAACAATAAAATAGCCGCAGACGGAATCAGTCCTTAAAAAGTAAATATGCCAGAAAAAAATTTTTTTTAGTAAATTATCTTCTGTTTCAAATAGACATTGAGTAGAAAATGAACCCTGTTTCATTGACGTAACTAGTCTAATTAGATTAATAGAAACAAAATGTATTTTTCTAGAATTGAATTGTGTACTGTCCATTTCTAGTATTTCTCATTAGATTAACGATGAAGATATTCTGTATTATTATAAATATTTAGAGTAAAATTGACCGTTACTGAATGGTACCATTTTGCATACCATTTTGAAAATTAAAGCATTACAGTGCTGATGGACACTAAACATGAAAAGAAAATGTAAAGCTACAATATATTTCAAAAATATAAAATTTCATTCGTATATTCACTTGGAAAAATGAAATGTGAAACAACGTTGCGTTTGTTTATAACAAGCCAATAAATAAATGTAAAAATCGCTATTATTGAATACATTCCTTGAATGCGATCACACAATAAAAACTATTTGTTACGTATCTATAACAGAGATTTCGCAAACGGTGAAATTGAAAGATATTTTGTATGATAAAAAATAGCATACAAAAATAAAAAGAAACACTTTCTACGATTTTATTGCTAATACAGGAAGTGAGATTAAATAATGTAATGTAATCTAAAAATTGAGAATTAACGATATCTACGCGTTATATATATTTAAAAAAATGTAAGGCTACAAACTATTTAAAATATAAATTTTATATGCATAACAACATAAAAATAAAAATTTTCATAAATTTTCTATCAGTACAAAACAAATATCAACTGAAAAATGAGAAGGTATCTTTTATAATAAAAATAGCATAAGTAAATTTAAAAAAATGCATAATCTAAATTCTACAATTCTATTGTTAATACAGGATATATAAAGTATGCTAAACGGAAAACAAAGAAATTAAAATATTTAGGAGTCATATAAATGTAAAGATATTAAAAGCTAAAACTTGTTTAAATGTATTTTTCCCCTTTAATGAAAAGATCATAGGAAAGAAACTATTTGTTAAATAACTGTAACAAAATTTACTAATATACAAATGAAAAAAGAAATATTTTAAAATATAAATGTGTTGAGATATTAAAAATAATTTTTCAATTCTATTGCTAATTCAGGATATATAAATAAATAATGTATGCTAATCGGAAAGCAAAGAATTTAAAATATTTATGAGTCACATAAATTTTAAAATATTAAAAGCTAGAGCATGTTTCAATGTATTTTTCTTCTTCAATGAAAAGAACATAGTGAATAAACTATTTATTAAATAACTATAACAAAATTTCTTGAATTACAAATAAAGTAAATATGTTTTATTATAAAAAAATATAGAGAAATTAAAACTAACTATACGATTCTATTGTTAATGCAGCATACATGAATAAATAATGTATGTAATCCAAAAGGTAAGAATTTGCGGTATTTATTAGTCTTATAAATTTTAAAAAACAAAAAAATCTAAAACGTATTTAAATTTACACACACACACACACACTATATATATATATATATATATATATATATATATATATATATATATATAGGTACAATACGTTTTAACTAAGAGGAAAATTTAGTAAAATACTATTATAAAACTAAAATTGCGTTCATATACGACATATAAGTATATAATTGCAAACAACACACAATTTTGAAATATGTATGCTTCCTTTCTTATTGAAAGGTTATAACTCAGAAAAAAATTATATTTATTAAAAATAATTCCAAAATATTTTGTATTAATTTATTGAAAACAACTTATTTTATAGTTAAAGATTAGAAAGAGACATGCATGTATCCTGGCACAGAGGGAGCGCGTCTTCCTCTTGGTCAGGATGTCACGGATGACAGTCCCGATCAGGGCATGGTTGTTCTTCTGTGTTATGTTATGGTTGTTCTTCTGTATTATATATATATGCCGTCGTCTTGGCACAAATGTAGCACGTCTTCCTTGTGATTATGGGTGTCACGATTCGGTTGTTCTATCTGCGAAGGGTGTGAATCCCCCTTCCTGTGAAAAGTGGCTGTGCAAGCGAATGTGATGAGTGTGTAACTAAAGTCGTACTCTTGGTCCTAGTTGGCGGTACTTCAAACAAGAGACGCTTACTTCGACTTAAATCTGCTGATGCATCAGCGAACTTGCCCATGACAAGTGCCATTAATAACAACAGCAGTAACTTGCACCAGATATATGAATAGAGACGAATGAATAGATACTTCAAAAGGATAGGGTCCACATTTAAAAAAAAATTTCATCTCATTCTTTTCGAAGTTAAGGTCAGAATATACTATTCTTCTAAATATCTAAAGACATGCTAATGGCATTCATATTGTGATCAATTAATTAATCCTAGGGGCGCTTCAGTGTAACGTCTTCTGGTTCTTGTGTCTCAAGATCGACTAACTAAACAATTAATAAGGATATTAAGAAATAATTAGTACTTTATTTTTGCTAATGACCAAATAATGTACAGTTGCTAATGAGGCCAGAATTTTAGCATAACTACAAGATATACTCCATTCACATCAAATTTAAAACATTTCATTTTCGTTAGCCAGCAGTATATATATTATATAAGGGACATAAATAATAAACTGTGTGAAAATTTCTTTCGATTTAATTAAAATATATGAAAAACGAGAGTAACTTTGATCATCCAATATAATACCCTGAAGAAATGTGAAAAACTTTACATTAATTGCTCTCATTAGTTAGGAAATTGTTCCTATATTAAGTGCAGCTATTTTTTATCTAAAAAGACAAAAATTCCAGAGCAATTCCTGAATATAAAAGTAAATAATCATTTCTGTAGTTTTGTCTACACATTACTGGTGTTGAATAGTAAAGTGATTTTTTAAAGTGATCCTGTTTACTCTTGGCAAACCAGCTTTTGCAGAAAGTTAGAATGTGACCCCCCCCCGGTAAAAAAGGGCTGTGCAAGCGAATTTGACAAGTGTGTGTCATCTTCATATAAGCTCAAAGTCGGATTTCTGCCCTCGCTCAGAGATCCATACCCTCAGTAGTTACTGTACCCCTTCTTTCTATTGTAAAGCGGATGCGCGATCATCATTATCTTCATCAGAAAGAAACATCCAACGTAGTGCACCTTATCTTCCAGTGTAAACAATTATTATTTGCCTTTTCAGGTGGTAGTATAATACCAAGAATATATTCGACAATGAGCGTCAGATATTACAAAAGCGTAAAAAATATTTCTAAAAAAATTCCAAAATATTGGCCGATATGTTGTCCGTGTATGCTAATTCAGAGCAGAAAAATTGGGACGAAATTTTACCATTCGTAACATTTGCCTATTGTACTGCTAAGCAAGAGACGACAGGTTTTGAATCTTTCTATTTGCTTCATGGTCATGAAGCTGAAACGACGATGGACACTATGTTACCATTCTATCCTGATGTTGTGGATGATGATTACAATGGCAAAATAATTGCCAGAGTTGAAGAATCAAGACAACTAGCACGAGTACGTACTTTGAAAGCTCAAGATACAGACTCCAAAACCAAATGGTGTCTTATGCTCCTGGAGAACTTGTATGGGTCCGTACTCCAGTACGAAAAGTTGGCCTTTCAGAGAAGCTTTTAAGAAGACATTCTGGCCCATATCAGGTGTTACGCCGTCTATCAGATGCGACCTATGAGGTTACAGATTTTGAACCTGCCTCCCGAAGAAGAAAATCGAAAGATGTTGTCCATGTTTCACGTATGAAACCATATCATGATCCAACTAAACATATTGAGATCGAAGACAAAGCAAGCCAGGATATTGTTCCTCCGGAAAAGAGTAGAAATACAGGGAGCGATTACAAAGGACCTATGATGCGCTCCATAAAAAAAAAACTGAATGACAGCGGGACGCTTTCCTTTTTATTAAGGGAAGCAATGTCACAAAAAGAAAGACTGTTAAGATTCTCCATGGCTCGATTGGCAGAGCATTGGGCTATAAACCCGTTGGTCCCTGGTTCGATTCCCAGCCAGCGCATTTTATCCAAAGAGTGGATTTTTAATTTAAATTTGTTTTTATTATTTCTCTAAAATCAAGATGATTCTAGAACATTCTTTACTATTCGAGCGAGATGATTCTCGAATGTTCTACACAGGTATAAAAGCTGAGTTCTGTTCAGTTCTTCATTTTGTTTTCCAGCGAGTTGCTTGGTGCTAATAAATGCAAATGTTTCTAACTATCCGTGTCTTTAATTCATTCTTCTTGGCAATATTTCATGCCCATTTAATGAAAAACAGTAATTACAATTAAAAATCTGAAAGAGATATCTAATCCAGCGGGAATTTTTTTTTATCTTGCTACCTAGTAGTATAATACCCAAGAACAGAACCGATAAAAATCGTGTAATACTAAAAACAGCGTTTCTCTGAAAGGAATATATTCTTTTCAAAGTGCCTCCGCATTTTCGCTACAACAATAGAAAAATTGTGAGCCACTTTCAACCTTATCACTTTGAGAAATCAATCCAAGAGAATGAGGAGGGTGAAATATTTTTGCGAAGAAATGATGGATCTAAAAGCATTTGCTTGCCTCCATATTTTTCCTTAACTTCCCGGAGCTAAGATGATTAAATATGTTTAGGTTGATGGGAGGAGCATGAGTTATTCGAATAGCTCTGCCATCCCATTTGTAAGACGGGCGTTCTCAATTCATGCACTCTGAAGAAAATTGATGAAAATTTTCCAGGATAGCTTTTGTTACTCTGTGCAACTTCGTTGATCCTCCATTTTCCATTGCCAGTTAATGCTGGCTGCGTTCATCTTTAGATCGTTATATGCGATAACTCCCTGCCATCCTGAGGAGGAAGTGAGTGAGGAGGAGGCATGAGGTTGAAACTCCAAACTGGATCTTATTTGGCAATTCAAAGAAATTTATGGTGATGCAGAGTTTCCCTCCTGGAAATTATTCAGTTATTTCCTCCCTCCCATTTAAGTCCTTTGAAGACTTCGTTAACTTTTAACAAGAGTTGTGTGAGATAGTCGGGAGTTTAAAGCTGTCTTGTTCCAGGAGTTAAAGTGCTATAGCGTCAGGAAGGAGTGAATTATAGATTTTTTTAGAAGAGGTTCGCAGGAGATTTATTCACCGTATTAAATCTGAAAAGATTTGCTTTTTATAAAAGGGATATAAATGCATTTTATTTTGGTGCAACAAGTAGCTAAATAATAAGGCGATTAAAATAAGAATATATATATATATATATATAAATTGCACTTTTTTGTTTATATTTTCTATCTAAAAGTGATTGAACATTGACTATTATCTCCTCAATCTAACAAACATTGAAGAAAGTTCTTATATATATTAATATTACTCAGCTAAATAATAAATTTTTGAAAATAATTTTAGCTCTATATTAGCCTTGTCTTTTCAGAAATTAACGAAATATAAAACATCATTTGGTTAATTTAATAAACACTTAAAAAGTCATTAGTATGAATAACAAGTAATTGGATCATAAAATTATTTAAAATAAGAAAAATCTTAAAAATCGCAATTTTCTTGTTAAATATTTTTTTTTTAAAAAAAGACATTACACACTGAATATTATTTCCTCAATTTAACAAACATTGAAGAAGGATCTTATATATATTAATAATACTCAGCTAAATAAAAAACTTTTGAAAATAATGTTAGCTCCATATTAGCCTGCCTTTTCTGAAATTAACGGAACATAAACCATCATTTGGTTAATTTAATTAATCCTCCAGAAGCCATTGATACGAACAACTAGTAGCTAAATCATAAGTATATTTAAAATAAGAAACATTTTAAAATATTGCGCTTTTTAGTTAACATTTCCAATTTAAAAGTGATTGAACATTGACTATTATTTCTTCAATTTGACAAATATTGAGGAAATATCTATATATTTTCATATCAACCAACTAAAAAATAATTTTTGAAAGTAATTTCGATCATACATTAAATTTGTCCTTTTTGAAATTAATGGAACATAAACCATTTGGTTCATTTAATAAACACTTAAGAAGCCATTGATATGAACAACAAGTAACTAAATCATTAGGCTATTTAAAATAATAAAAAGTTTATAAAAATGACACTTTTCTTGTTAATACGTTTTTCTAAATTTAATTGAACATTGACTATTATTTCCTCAATTTAATAAATATTGAGGAAGGATCATATATATATTAATATCACCTTGCTAAAGAATAATTTTTTGAAAGTAATTTTGATTCTGTATTAACTTTGACATTTCTAAAATTAATGGAACATAAGCTATCAATTGGTTCTAACTAAACATCCCTCATATGTTTCTAACCAAGCCTTCTACTTTTACTGATACCAATTAAAAAGTTTGAGCTAATCTATTGGCGTATAAACTCGGATTGTTGAATTGATGCTCACGCAAAATGCTATTCCCGAGAGTAATGCTATTCATTTTCTATAAGTGGAAGAAAACAGTAAAACAGAATTCTTCCAAGAGAAAGATTTGTATAAAGGGCGAATAGGTATCAACAATGAAGAGTAACTACAATAAAAGTGTGCTGAAATAGAAGACATTTCTCAATGAGAGAACCAAGTAGTTTGAAAGAAATAAAAGTTTAGGAAACATGAGTGGTCTGTTCAATTTCTTGAAGTGATGAGAACACCTATTTACAACCTGTAACTTCTATAGCTGATTAAATGAGGTGTGTTTGATCACTTAGTTTATAGCGCCGACTGCTGGTGTTTACTTTCACTTGAATTGAAAAATTAGTTAGGGGGCCAAATAACTTAGGTTAGAGAAGAGTTTCAAAACAACATTAAGATCCACTAGACATAAATTGAAAATAAAGTTCTTTAAGAGGGTATATGAAATATGGGTCAACAATACAAAAATGTTTTTCTCACAATCAATAATTAGGAAAGTAGTATTATTCATAATGGGGAAAAATCATATTTTTCTTTATTCGTGTTTATATTATAGACCGTTGGAGGTTTAAAAAAACAAATTAGCGCAACATTTTAATGCCATTAGTAGTTATTGAACATTGTTAATAATACGGAATTTTTTAAAAATATTGTTTTAATATTGATTTTACCCATTTTTAACAATTCTGTATATAACCAACACAAATGTATTAACTGTTTATGTCTTTTAAAAATACAGCATAAAAGAGAATTTGACGAATTTCAATCATAAATATTCGTTTTTAGCACATGTTTTTACGGAAAAAAAAGAAAGAAAAAGATTGATTGCCATGTAGGTGAAATCTCATTGAAAAGAAGCAAAAAAAATATTATTAGCCAGAAAATATTTTTTTTTCATATATATAA
>JAOUZG010008087.1:3470217-3490299 GCA_026289955.1 Argiope argentata | reverse complement strand
TGTGTGTGTGTGTGTGTGTGTGTGTGTGTGTGTGTGTGTGTGTGTAAGTTTTATCTTACTTTAACTAATGTTAACTTAATTCTAAAATGTTCTTTTTATTTCGGGATCTAATTCTGCCATTTTAATTTAATTAATTCAACATGTAATTGATTTAACAACTTTGTAATATTGCAGAAATTGGCAATTCACCCACTCCGAGTGAAGAAATAAATGCCTATCAATTTAAACAAATCCTTTCAAAAGATACCTAATTTCCCATTTTCTAAATCAACTCGTTTTAGGAAATCCCTATCAGAATTTCATGGCATATAGTCATAGGGGAAAATATTTTGGCGTTTTTTTTCTCTTTTCACCCTTACGTCGTGCTATAGATTAACGTACCTTGTTGATTCTTGCATGTACATAAATTATGCCTCATGGGATGGAATAAAGCAAAGTTTTAAAATTAAACAGGTACGTCAATGCTTTATTTAGCATTTAATAAATTTTACAAATATTATATAAATATCTATATTTTTAGGAAAACATATTTATTAATTGAAGATTGAAGCTGGTGAATTGTTATTATTAAAAATGTCAGAAATTTTAGAATTTACGTTAGAAACTTTAAATATATGCATATAATACTGAAATTATTCTCAAAACTTCTGATCGAAGAAAATGAAGGATTGGCAAACAAATATAAAACAATGTAATTTAGCCATCAATTTATTTGTTAGCCTTTCTGATTTAACTCTAAGAACAATGAATACAAAATCACTATTCCACTACCTAATGCATTCCTCCCCGTTCCCATAGACGCATACAAATCCAGGTAAACAAAGCCGCCTTTCTAGACACAGATGACGATTTAAGAATATCTGGGTTGTAAGGGTAATTTAGTTTAGTGCACTGCAATTATCCCTCCTTGTTCATTCCCGCTCACGATTCTGACGAGCTTTCCCCGTCCTGATAACAAATACCATTTGTCTTTGTGATCTTCGCAATGTTTGCGATAGTTTCTGGGAGGACAGACTGACCGAAGGGGTTTTCCTATGTAACTAAAATCCTTTAGTACAATCGGCTAAATTTAGTTAAGTCCTTTTCCTGTCCTGGAGGATGGCGGCTGGATCTTGCAGACGGAAGGAAGGATTCGATTGGTTTGCCCTCAACCGTGGAAGTAATTATGATCGTTAGACTGCTATGATAAACTGACTCTGTTAGATGAATATCGGTGGAGGTTCGTTCTGCCGGAGAGCAGGAGCGCTATGAGAAAGCGCAGAGTAATCAGTTGATTGTTTGACTTTCTGACAGGAATTAGTAATTGAATTGATCGGAATAGATAGTAGCAGAAGAGTGAAGGTCTAGATTATTAAATATAATCTTCTGTACGTTTCTTGTCAAATAATATACTTTATTCAAAAAATAATTAACGGTTGTAATAATTTTAACTACTATTTGAATTTCTCTAATAAAATGAAGTAATATATAGTAATTGAAAATCTTCAGCGAATTATATAATAAATCTAGTTTTCTAATATTAATATTTTAATGATATAATTAATTGATTTAAAAAATAAAAAAAATAATTGAAACACTATTATTTCAATATTATTTTATGTTGAAGCCTAATTTTGAAGAAAAATATTAACTTTAGGAAATAAACATTCTAAGCTAAAGAAGTAAAATTAAATACTATAAAGTCATATATTTATGAAATTTCATAACATTTTAAAGTCTTATTTTATTCGAAAAAATAGTAGGATAAGAGTGAAGCTGTATATTAGTATACTTAATAATCTATACGTTTCTTGTGAAATAAAATATATCCAATAAAATGAAATAATATATAATAATGGAAACTCTTTTGTGATTTCTATAATAATGCTAGTTTTCTAATATTATTATTTTTAAAGAAATAATTGATTGATTTAAATAATAAAAATATGTAAAAGCACTATTATTTCAATATAATTTTATGTTGAAGCCGAATTTTGAAGAAATATATTATTTTTATGAAATAAATATTCCAAGCTAAAGAAGCAAAATTAACTATTATAAAGTATTTATGAAATTTCATAGCGTTTTTAAGGGTTAATTGATCCGAACAGATAGTAGCATAAGATTGATGCTTTAGATTATCATATTTAACCATCTATATGTTTCTTGTGAAATAATATACTTTATTCAAAAGTAATTAATAGTTGTAATAATTTGAACAATTATCTGAATTTCTCTTAAACTGAACTAATATATAATGATTGAAACTCTTTTGTGATTTCTATAATTATGCTAGTTTTCTATTATTCTTTTTAATGCTGTAATTGATTGATTTAAATAATAAAAAATGATATGAAAACATTATCAATTTAATATTCTTTCATGCATAAGTCTAATTTTAAAGAAATATATAAACTTTGTAGTATAAATATTCTAAGATTAAGAAGCAAAATTATCTGTTATAAAATTTTAAATATGTAAGAAACTTCATAACATTTTTACGGTTATCTTTAATTGAGTCGAATAGATAGTAGGATAAGAGAGAAGCTTTAGATTATATTCAAGCATCTATACGTTTCTTGTTAAATTATATACTTTATTCAAAAAAACAACTAATAATTGTTAGAATTTTAACTTTTATCTCAGCTTCTCCAATAAAATAAACTAATATATAATAAATAAAACTCTTTTTGTGAATTCTATAATAATGCTAGTTTTCTAATATTATTATTTTTAATGTCATGATTGATTGATTTAAATAATAAAAATATACGAAAACGATATAATTTCAGTATAATTTTAAGTTGAAGCCTAATTTTGAAGAAATATATATTAACTTTATGAAATAAATATTCTAAGCTATAGAAGCAAAATTAACTATTATAAAGTCTTATATATTTATGAAATTTCATAGCATTTCTAAGAGTTAATTGATCTGAATAGATAGTAGGATAAGCTTGGAACTCTAGATTATAATTCTTAACAATCTATACGTTTCTTGTGAAATAATATACTATATTCAAAAATAAGAATAATTGCTTTAATAACTTTATTTGAATTTCTCTAATGAAATAAGCAAATATATATAATAATTTAAACTCTTTTAAGAATTCTATAATAATAGTTGTCTAATATTCTTTTTAATGCTGTAATGGGTTGATTTAAATAATAAAAATATATGAAAACACTATTATTTCAATACAATTTTATGTTGAAGCCTAATGTTGAAGAAATATATAACCTTTAGGGAATAAACATTCTTAGCTAAGGAAGCAAAATTAACTATTATAAATTCTTATATTTTTTTTGAAATTTCATAGTCTTTCTAAGGGTTAATTGATCCAAATAGATAGTGGGATAAGAGCTAAGCATTATATTATTATATTTAACCATCTATACTTTTCTTGTGAAATAATATACTATATTCAAAAAATAATTAATGGCTGTCATAATTTTATCTGAATTTCTCTATTAAAATATACTAATATTTAAAATAATTGAAACTTTTTTATGAATTCTATAATAATGCAAGTTTTCTAAGATTGTTCTTTTAAATGCTGTAATTGATTGATTTAAATAACAAAAGTATATGAAAAAATTATTATTTTAATATTCTTTCAGGTAGGAGCCTAGTTTTGAAGAAATATTATTTATTAACTGTATGAAATAAATATTGTAAGCTACAGAAGCAAAATTAACTATTGTAAAGTCATATAGTTAGGAAATTTTATAAATTTGTAATTGAACCGAATATAGTAGGATAAGAATGAAGCTCTAGATTATTATATTTAACCAAATATACGTTTCTTCTGAAATAATATAATGTATTCAAAAAATAATTAATTTTTGTAATAATTTCAACTATTATCTATTATCTAATAAAATGGACTTACATATATAATAATTAAAACTCTTTTGTGAATTATATAATAATGCCAGTTTTCTAATATTATTATTTTAATGTTATAATTAATTGATTTAAATAATAGAAACATATGAAAATACTATTATTTCAATATTCTTTTATGCTGAAGCACAATTTTGAAGAAATATATTAACTTTATGAAATAAATATTCTAAGCTAAAGAAGCAAAATTAATCATATATTTATGAAATTTCTTAATATTTCTAAAGGATAATTGTATCGAATAGATAATTAGGATAAGAGTGAATCTTTAGATTATTATTTTCAAATATCTTTAACTTTCTTGTTAAATAATATATTTTATTCAAAAAACAATTAATGGTTGTAATAATTTGAACTGTTACCTGAACTTCTGAAATAAAACTAATGTATATAATAATTGAAACGCTTTTATGAATTGTTTAGTTTTCTAATGCTGTTATTTTAATGCTATAATTTATAGGTTTAAATAATAAAAAATACATGGAAACATTATTATTTTAATATTCTTTTATGTATAAGTCTAATTTTGAAGACATATATTAACTTTATAAAAAAATATTCTAAGTTTAAGAAACAAAATTAATTATTATTCTTATATATTTATCAACTTACTCATAACCATTTTTAAAAGTTATTTTGATATGAAAATGTTTTAAAATTTGTAATTAATTTAAATTGTTATATGTATACAGTAATGTTTTATAGAATGGGAAACAATGCATTTTATGGTAATCTTTTATAAAATAGTAAATAATGCCTTTTAACTAATTATTCTCATAATTAAGGCTTGAATTTTATATAAACTTGTTTTAAAGTTTAAGATCATTTTACGAATTATTTTGATAAAATGAGAGAGTAATTTCAATAAACTTCTTTTGAGTAATAATTTTTCCTTTAAATTTTGCTTTTTAAAATACATTTTTCTAATTTATTTTCTAAAAAAATTCTTCTTCAATCGCCGTATATGAATCCTGGAATAAATATATTGTTAATTAACAAAATATTAATAATGTTAATTAGTATTTATTCACTATATGTTTAATCTTATTATTTTTCATTTTAAGTATCTTTATTATTTAGTTGTTGCATTATATAAATGAAAAGACCATTCAATTTTGCGCTTTCTACATTCATTCTCTATGCATTTTTAATAAAAGTAATATAATCGTTTAAGAAAATCTCAATTTTTCTTAATTGTTTACAGAACATTGACTTTTGATTTTTTTTTATTGTTCGGAAAAGTTATTATTTAATTTTAGCTTTTTTTCCGAATTAAAAGTCATGCTTTTCGAAATATTTAATATAATCTGCTCTAATATGAGCTCAGGTAATAATTTTTGTTTTATTTTTCTTTTGTCAGGGACGGTAAAAATAATTTGTTATAAAGAAAAATATATTTTATTTTAAAACTAGAATTCAATATTTTAAGACGAAGAAACTTACTCAATTCGGAAATATAACAGGAAAATTTGATTCTGCGTATTTGCTTCTACTTTTCTTTCTTAGAATTAAATACAGCATTCATTACACTAATATATAAACTTCTGATTAATGCCGTAATTAATTCTAATTGTAAATTAAATCAAAATTCAATTTTGAAAAATACTAAAAAAATGCATATACGTATTCTGTACGAATAGTTTGCCTTTTACAATATGCATTGATAAACTTTAAAGATACTTTTGCTGAAAACTTATTAAAAGTCAAAAAAGAAATAATATTTATATTATTAAAGAAAATTGTTCTACAATAATTAAATCTTCAAACTCAAAAGAATGTCATTCAAGCAAATAAAAGTATAACAGAATCTCTTATATTTATAAAGTAAAGTACTTCCAATAACTTTTACAACTGAGTATAGTAAAATATTTATTTTACAAATAAATTAAATATGAAATGTTAATAAATATTTTATTATTAATATGTATTAAATATAATTAGGAGTATAATTAATATCCAAATATATTTAAAATATTTTGTATTCATATATATATTATATAACTGAAAAATAAATATTTTTATTTAAATATATTCAAAATATTATAAATATTTAATTTTAATATGTATATATATTTAACCATTATCTTTATTATAAGAGCGTTAGTTATTTATAGGCAGATTGCATTTGTTATCCCGTGAAAAATTCGTTCCAATTTGAGACTTCTTTGGACTTAAAACAGTTCGAAGTTTTCCTAAGAAGTTTCGCAAAAATTTATTTCGGAAAATATATTTTACTAAGAAATATAACAAAATCTGAAAGCAAGTGAACTTCAAACTCTAATCAATTCCAGAAGAGGATGCAGTGAAAGCGGATACTGGTAAATTTCGGAAACCTTTTCTTAATGAGCACTTGCTGGCATCCTTCTTGTTTACTGAAGTAGGGCTAAGACGCGACTTTTTTTCTCTTCTTTTTAATACTTTCACCGATGAAACATTTTTTTTCCTTCCTGATTTATTGAAACTACGGTACTTATCCCTCATACTTGTGGTTCTGTAAAAAGAAGGATTAAATAAAACTTGAGAATTATTACTGAATTTGATATTTGATAACTAAAAATCTGGAGAGAGAATTGTTAGCATAGAATAAATGTTTGTGGATAGGCAATGTTTGTTGGGGTATTCAAAGATATTAGTTATTTTTCAGAGACTCATTTTGAAAAACTCTATATATTTCAAAAAGCTTTTGACATTGAAGTTGAGTTTTAAAAGTTGAATTGTTGCATTTTAAAATGGATCATTTAAGTCTTTGAATCAGATCATTAAACTAAAAATAAAACTCTATTAACATAGATTTTTTTTTAATAATAAAAGTTTGAAAAAACCCATTTTGATTATCTAGAATGTTGCTTTTTTTACTAATGGTACTTGCCATGCGGAATTAAGCCACAGAAAATTCTATCACATTCTTTTTTAAGTGAAAGGCCCCTATCTTTTTGAAGTAATTATCCCTTTGTCTCTATTAATAAATCTGCATTAAGTTACTGCTGCTGTTATGAATGGACTTACCATGGACAAACTCGCTGATGCATCAGTGTATTTAAGCCAAAAAATTGTCTCTTTTGCGAAGTAGCGCCAACTAGGGCCAGGGGTACGACTTTAGCTACACACGCATCACATTCGTTTGCATTGTCACTTTTTACAGTGGGGCACATTTATATGCCTCACAGATAGAACACAGAATAAAAACCATGCCCGAACCTGGTTGCGAATCCGGGACACCTAGGCCAAACCGCAGTTACACGACGCGTCAATCTTCAGACAAGTCACGCGTTACCCCGTTTTACCCTTCTTGCGGTTTCTCGGGGTGCTTTGACGTCTGTGGACGCGTCCGAAGTTTTCCCGCAAATTGTCGGTAAAGTGTTCAGGCATCAAAGGACCCCAAGAAACCGCAAGAGGGGTAATGCGCGGGAATGCGAGGCTCGTCGGAAATTCAACGCGTCGTGTAACTGTGACTTCACGGGGAAGACGCACTCCCTCTGTGTCAGGACCCCGGGATCTAGAATATAATCAAAGTAAGAAGGGCCGGCTTCCTAGTATAGGAGTAGTTGATCTTCCCCGTGATCTGGTAATTCCTGGTTCGAGAACCAGTTCGGGCATAGTTGGTCTTCTGTTTTCTATCTATAAGGTGTGTGAATTTGTCACGTCCTTCTGTAAAAAGGGGATGTGCTAGTGAATGCGATGAGTGAGTAGCAAAAGTTGTACTCTTGACCTTAGTTGTCGCTACTACAAAACAAGAGGCGCTGATTAGACTTAAACTGGTGACTACCTTTCCATGGCAAGTGCCATAAGAACAACAACAACAGCAACAACTCGCCATGGAAGTCTTTATTCCCATAGTGGGACACCACACAAATAACACCACAAATTCATCATAAAACATCAAATATTTTTTTATTATAATATGATTTATTCACTTATAATAAAGCGTTATGCAACGCTTTAATCGTAATCACAAATACACACACTTTTAATGTGTGTTGCTTTTTATTAATTTTTTTCACCTATTTACGCATCTGTCGAGGATAAATAACACTGACAACTTAATGAAAAACGATAAATAAAACATTGATTATAAGGATTATATATATTATATCAATATATCATTAAAATATTGATATGAATGATTATGATAGACCACTTCCTCGAAGTTCGTTTAAATATATCTTTCCATGCATAAAAATCTAAATAAAAAGGTAAAGGTCAGTTTTTATACATCTGAATTTAAAGTGTTTATTTTAGTCTTAAGTATTTGTGTATTTTGATTCTGTAACTACTATTTTATTAATCATTTACAAAGCAGAAATGGATTCAAAAGAAAATTGATTAGATTATAACTTTCGATTGTTTTGCAATATGAGTTTTTTACAAGGAGTTATATGTTCATTATCAATATCTTCTTCTATGAAAATATAAATATAAAAAAAATTTAGATCTCTTAATTTTTTGACATTATTTTCTTTCCATTTAATTCTAAAAGTTTTTTGCTGCTACATATTCTTAATATATTTACTGCCTTTAATAACTAATTATCTTTGGATTCCTGGTGATTTTGCCTTAGATATTGGTTTCTTCACATTTTTATTAAATATCTTTTGAACTAATTGGAATGCATGGTATTTTTCACCAATCACATCGAAACTTTTTGCATGTAATTTTCCTGAAATATCAAGAATTTTCATGGATAAATCTTTGTTGAAAATGTTTCATATCAATAATTTTTTTGATTACCATCTTTGTTGAAAAATAATTCAGTAATTTATGAAAATCTGACACTGAAGTTAATTTATTTTAGTGTAAATATAGTTATTTCATCATCTATATTTTCTCTTTAAGAACTTTAATTATTCTGTCTGTTTCTTTTGGAAGTTTTTTTTTCGAAATAGAATGATCGATGCTGTAACAGGCATCATCAATTTCTTCATTTTTATTGAATAAGTTTGTGTCAAGTGGCATTGTTATTTTTACAATGTACGGTTAATTAATAACAATTTCATTGTCCAGTGGTATTAAATAATCTAATACTTTTTTTCAATTGGTGAAAATTTACGACTCATTTTCAGTATTGTTGAAGGCATCTATGTGAAATAAAATCAACTCACATTTCGAACTGTAAGTATATCCTTTTCCCTCCCAAACATTTCATTATCAAATGAATAGAACTCGCAGTCAATGAAATGATAGGGAAAAAAATCCAGAGTACATGAACACCAATCTCATCATTTTTACAAAAAACCCAAACGTTATTAATCTTGCAAAACACGAAAAATCAATAATGTATTTGCAAAAATATTCAATATTTCCTTATGAGTTCGTTTCGTAGAAACAGAATAGAGTTTTATCATTGTATTATATAAAGGATTGCTTCAAAACTTCTTTTAAAAGCTTTTTATTTTTAAAGACGGATTTTTCAGCAGAATTTAGTCTGCAAAAATACCTACAACTTTTCTTGATACTTGAAAGTGTTTTTTAAGTAATTTGAAAAGAAATTTAGAATTTCTTGTATAATATTTTAAATTGAAATGTATTTTAAACCAAATTAAATAATAAAATTTAATCATTTTTAAAAATATAATTAAGTTAAAAAGCGTTAAAATTGAACCTATTATAATAATACATAACCTCTATCAATCTTGAAATGTAATTTAGAAAAAAAAATAAAAAGTGATATTGACTGTAAAAAGGCAAAAATTACGAGCTGTTCTTTACTTAGAAAATAGCAAAATATAAGTTAAAGCTAAAATCTTTTAGGTCATTTTTTTCTGGATGAATATGGTTCTTAAACTCTAAGTTTGATAACTACTTGGTATTTATATTTTCATATTGATAGTTTCATAGAAACATTGTATTTAAGGTTCTTATTTATGTTTTTTTTATATACGTTGTAACACTGATTGTTAATATAACTATACAAAATGCAGTAGCAAGTATTATTCGACAACTATTTAAAATTAATATTAGCTTAAAAAGTCATAATCCCGGAAAAAAGTGAAAAAAGGAAGTTATTATCTTAACAATTTCTTTTCATCTTTATTTACAGTGGGGATGGAAAGTTGTAAAAAAAAAACTAAAAATATATACAGCAAAAAAATATCCAATTTTCATATAAAAATTGTCCAATGTTTACTTTTTCATTTTTACTATGACAGATGAGTTTTTAATAATTAACAGATAATCCACATCATTTCAATTACATTCAAAATTACTCTAATTATTTTAACACTAGGAAACTAATATAAATTTACAAACGTAATATTTTTGAACAAAAAAATAGATTTCGATTCTTTAAATCTGAATCGGAGAAGATATACTGAATATTTTAAGGAAATTGCATGAAATGAAATTTTTAATTTGTAATATTTATACAAATAGCCAAATTAAAAGAATAAAAACGAATGCTTATTAAAAAAATAAGAAAATACAAACTCCTTTTTTTCAAAATTATACAGCGGTGATTAATTAACAAAACTTTAATTACCGTCATTACAGCATTTTTCAATCAATTCATTCACAGAATAAATTAACTAATATAACATTCTTATATATAACTTCCTCAAACCTAAAAGGTTTAAATATTTGTTTAACTATAGCATCTTCAACAGATGCAGTTTAATAGTAAATTTGCTGTCGCGAATGCACCATTGTGAGAAACCTTATTTTTATGCACTAATAATCCAATTTTGTACAAATATTTCAGATATAATTACTCTAAGGAGCAATCGGTGATGGACTATTGTACTTCTACTTATGATTGAGTCTAAAGCAAACATGAATCTTCACAATAGTTTGGCGCAGTTGTTATCAATTCTGATAAGTACAATCCTTATGAATAATTTTGGAGTCGTCGACTACGTACAGGTCAATTGCAAAAAAGTCCAATTGATATAAAAGTTTGAAAAATAACGCATTTTTAATTTTTTAGGTATAATAAGAATTTTTCAGAAAACTTGAGAGACTTTTTATTCAGTAATATATTTAATATCCATCTTAAAACAAGTGGTATGAAGAATTGAAATCAGTTCCTATTTAGGTAAAGTTTTATTTTAGCTATTTTTTATTAAATAATTTCAATCGTTACACTCGTGTTTCGATTTACAAAGGAAGGAGGAGTGCAGTAGCTTCTGAGGGTAAGGATCCCTGGACACTCGAGGACAGAAGTCTGATTTCTAGCTCACATACATCACAAACCCTTTTTACGGGGCTTTATTCATGCATATAATTCATTCATCCAATGATTGTAATTCAGATGTGGAATAGGGAACATTCACCTTTGACCCAATACCCTCAATGTTATTACTCTATACGTTAATAAATCTGTGCCCAAGACAGATTTAATGTCCACCACACACGAAGAATCTTCGGCTGGCAGGTTCGAACTCGCAGTTCAAGGGAGTTGAATCCATCGCCTTTCCTATCAGGCTATCCAGACCTAACAATTACAATTAATATTAATAATAGATCAACGCCAATTGAGCATTCAAAACAAATTGTAGCAACTCAAAATGTCTGAATTTTCCACACCAGTTGAGGTAACGTAATGCATATTAAAAATATTAAGTTAGATAATTTAATTAATTTTAATAGAAATATTTTATTTTCTTTAATCTGTATAATTTAAATTTGAAAATATTTCAAAATGACTTGGAAAAATAGACTAATTAACAATGTTTAATTTTAAATGCATCAAACATTATGAAAATAAACAAAATCGTTTAAAATAATCAGTCCAAAACATATTAAGCCTAACCTCATCGGTGTGGGGAAAAAAAGAAACTGAATTTATTATTTATTTAGCGGCGGAAAGATAAATATTTTTGGCGATAAAGTTAGTTTTTAATTATTTAAAAATATTAGTGAATTAATATTTGAAAAAACTGCATTCACATAAAATGTCTTCCCTTACCAAAAAATAAAAAAAAAATAGAATTGTCATTTTTTAAATTGATAAAACTTTAAGATAAAATAATAATTTATTAATGGGTATTATTTTGTTTTAACCGCATTTCTTCAAAATACTAATTTTTTATGCTTTTTGAATATTCAAATACATTGTTTATTTTCAAAAACAAATTTTGTTAATGATAGAAAAGATAACAAAGTATCATTTTTGATGTCAATTACTTTTAATTACCTTACGGAAATAAATATTAATTCTTTTAATATAAATATAAATAGGTATTCAAAGGTTCGTAAAAATAATATTATGTCTTCCACTATTTTATAACAACAGAGGAATATAATTACCTTTAAATAATATTAGGCAATGAAACATATTCAAGGAATAAATATTTGCAATTAAACAAAAGCAAATATTAAGCTTTTATTTTAATAAAAGAACTTTGTAAAAAAAACAATCGTATTACTTAAGTCTTTTAATGAGAAAAGGAAAATTAGATAATTTTCACGCAAAGGTAATCACCAAATCAAATCAAGTATAAAATATTGTTGAGAGAACGAAATTAAGTATGGAATAAATTTGTCTCTCCTTTCATAAATTAATGAATTGTAAGTTTTTTTTTCTCTTTTACAAACTGCCGAATACATATTTTATTAATATAGTGCATAAACAAATGATGAATAATTGTGTTAGTCAATTATGGCGATTACTGTATTCCGTTTGTGTGAATGAAACTAACGTGGATTAAATTTAGAGGAATTCAAATATGACTCGATTGTTATGAAATAATAAAGCGCATAATCTTCGATTCTTAATATTTTGCTGCAGCTTAAATAATACGACGTACAAGAAATATTATCAATGATGAAATGCTGCTAAAGATAATTCATTGTTTGATGAAATTATAATTCAATAATTATTTTAAGTTTAAGTGGGAAATATTTTTTTTTCAATAAAAATAAATAACTTTTGCCAATTGATTATTATTTGTTGGAGTGTGTTTTTTAATCATGGAAATATATATATATATATATATATATATATATATATATATATATATATTTAAAACTGCACAATATAATACGATCCTTAATTTTTTCTGCGTAAAATAATATTGTGTAAAATTATTCAATAATTTAAATATTATGAAATTATGAATCAGATTGGGATTTTTTTCATATTTTTAATTAGCAATAATTTTGAAAATATTATTTGTTATACAGCTAGCAAAATAAACGACTGATAGTCAAAATTAGTTTAATTAAAAAGGTCGTATTCTAGTTAATGTTTTATTTGTAATAATCATTTGGGATTTTTTATTGTTTTATGAAAATTAAAGATACGAAGAAAATCGAAACTTATCGAATATTTGAAATAATTACAAATATAATGTAATGATGTTTCACTGTCGTTGCCTCTTATGGTCATAGTTTTTTTCAAAATAGCGATTGACCATAGCAATATTTAATAATCATCGATTGCTTATCGAAATAAAGATTTAAAAATAAAACACGTATACTTCCTCATTAAATGAAATAAATAATATATTTTAACTGCAAGTAACCTGATTAACGTAGATATCTATGACAAAAACAAACACACACACATTTTATCGAAAAAAACCAAAAAAAAACTATTCTTTTCACCAATTATCTGCTTAAAACCAAATTTAATTTGGTTTAAATGTTTATGTTATTGGAAGTGATATATTTTGCTTCTTTGTACAACATTTTAAATTGTAGGAGAATTATTTTATTAAATAAATTATTTTATTAAATATTAATAGCATGTGTTTTTTCAGTCTTAGTATAGTAACTTTTAATGTGAACTTAACTGTTGCTTAAATATATAATAATTGTTACAATCATTTAAAAAATGTTACGCTTGCTTTATGTTGTTGTTACTAATGGTACTTACGGTGGACAATCCCACTTATATATCGGCGGACTTAAGTCGAAATATCCGTCTCTTGTTTTTGAAGTAGCGCCAGCTAGGGTCTAAAGTACGCCTTTAGCTGCACACACGTCATGACCCTTTCTATGGGGCGGATTTCCTTCATGCAAATTCATTCATTCATCCACGGATCGTAATTTAGATCTGGAGCAGAGAACGATCACCTCTGACTCAGTAACCCCAGTAGTATGACTCTCGACATGGAAGATTTGTGACCACGACAGATTTAATGATCACCAGCCACCACACACTCGAGGAGTCTTCAGCTGGCGAGGTTCGAATTTGCAACCTAAGGAATACGAGGCAGGCTAACACGCCCTTCAATTTCTTAATAGTCTTTGAATTCCAAAATATGAAAAAAAATCTATGCATCTCATATGTTTAAACTCAGTATTTGTAGATTAAAACAGAGTTTTTTTTAAGTTCATAAGCCTGAATATATTTCTTTAGTTATTTATAATATTTCGAATTAATTATTTCATAAAGTTCCTAACAAGAAAATCTTTGCTTTATGCATTTTGTTTTTGAAAAACTTTTTTCTTCTTCCTTTTGAAACGCTGTTGTTTGGATTTATTTTAAATTTCAATTGTTCTATTTTTTAAATCAGTTCCAGAAAGTTTTATGAACCTGAATATTTTATTGCACTTTTTAAATCATTTTATACACATCCAAAGGAATATTTTTATTTTCCATATAAATGATAAGTAAAATTATATTAAATGATTTTTTCATTTATAAAATAAGGACAAAATAGTGAAATTTGAAAAAAAAAAATACTATTTTAATCAAACTAGATTTGAAAATATAAATTTTCGAACCTGAAAGAAAACAGAAAATCTTCTGCTCAATATGTAATAAAGTCATTCTATTTAAAATAGAAACTCTCAAATTCAGATAAACAAGACCACCTTTCTAAACATAGACAGCAATTTAAGGATACGGGTTGTAAAAAGAATTTCTGTAGCAAAATTTCTAAAACATAAATACTATATAATATTAAAAAAAATCTTTTCAGAAATAGTCACATAACTTTATATTTTTATTTTCAAAAGAAGTGAAAGGTGATATTATATTTAACTCTTACCAGGCCCAGAAAACATTGACTTAGACAAGTAAAGTTTAAAACAATATTATTTTAATCAGCCTAAATTACAAAATATTCTTTTTAATTTTCTGAATTCAGCCGTAAAGAAAGAAGAGCGAATTCTCTTTTCAATATGCAAAGAATTTCCTCCCGTTAAAAAAGAAACGTTCTAATTCTGGTAAACAAGGAAGTCTTTCTAAAAATAGAAAACGGTTTAAATATAAAACTTTTTTTAAAAAATAATTTCAGGCATAGTTATATAATTTAAAGTTCTTTACTTTCCGTATAAGGGGTAAGTAGTAAAACTCATATCAGGTTTAGAAAATATGTGTAAAAACAAGTGAAGCTTAAAAAATTATTTCAATCAGATTAGATTTCAAAATATTACATTGACTTTTTAAATATAACAGAAAAGAGCAAATTCTCTGGTCAATTACTAATGAATTCCTAAGCATCAAAGTAGAAATATTCAAATTCAGGTAAATAAGGCCGCCTTTCTAAACATAGGCAGCAGTTTAAGGATGCCGGATTGTAAAGATAATTTAATGCGGAATAAAACATATATCTCTTAGCATCCATTCCTACTCACGATTTTGAAGAGCATTCCTCCTCATTATTACAAATACCACCTTTCTTTATGATCTTCGTAATGTTTGCGATAGTTTCAAGAAAGGCATCCCATTCAGGAAGGGTTCCTTTGCAGCTGGAATCTTTTAATATCACCAATTAAATTTAGTTAAGGACCTTTTCTTGGACTGAAAGACGAAAGCTGGATCTTGTAGACTAACAGTAGGATTTTAATTGGTTTATCATTATAATCATAATCTTCAGATTGCAATTATAAATTGGTTTTAGAAAAATAATACCGACATTTTTTTATTATTATTTGCAATGATTTTAGAGTGAGTCATTATAAGTGTATAATTAAATGAATAATATATGTAATCAATATATTCCTTAGCTTAGTTTCATTGTTTTCCTTTCAATTGGAATTTTATGATGACAAGATATTTATAAATGTTACCTATTTCAATTACATATGATTCAAAATTAGATAGACACAAAATATCTTTAAATAAAATAATTCATCTATCTTCATAATAAATTATTATACATATCAATATAGATAAATTATTATATCAATACATATATCGATAAATTACTGAAGCCTATTCAGCCTACATATACAGTATCTTTAATATGATTTGTTTACATCTGATTGCCCGTTTATCCTTTTTACCTTTTTATGCTTTAAATAATTTTGTGTTTTCCACAGATCATATAAATTGTATATTGTTGCGTGATATTAAACAATTGTCTTACTATTATTATTATTGTTGAATACCTTAATATCACAATATTCTACATATTGTGATATTAAGTAATAAACAATACTTATATTGGATACAAAGGAAAATTACGTATAGCAAATACATTTTTTCTTTTTCGTCGCCATGCCATTTGCTTTCAAATTTAATTTTATTTCAGTTTGGCTAAAGAGAATATTTAAATCCTTAGCAATTATTAATTTAAAAAAAACAAATATTACATTTTAAACAAAATTATAAATCATTTAAAAGTAATATAATATTTTAATAGCTATATACATAATAACTGAACTTCAGCATATATATTAGCTGTGTACATACCACAAGTCCATTTAAGAAGACCAATAAATCATTGAAACATTTTCATTTAAGATGTATCAAACGGTATTTATGCAAATAAATATATACAAATATAATTTTCATAAAATACCATTCACATTATGAGTGTATTATTCGCAGATATACGCGTTGTGCAGAGTTAAAATACTCATGCCTTATTTTCAATGATAATATATTTGTTTATAAAATATTAAAAGGTATAGTGTAATTTTTTACACCACCAAATTTGAATATCATGTGAGGTTTTTTACAAATTTTTGATATTCAATTATAACGTTCACTTCCCTTCAGCACCACTGAATAATTACTTTAAACCCATTAAAATTTTCAAAAGAGATAAAAGAGAAACTTTAAAAGAAAGGGATAAAAATTTTAACGTTACAATATTTCATAACCAACTGAGCTAAATCCTAAAAAAATGAATTGAAAAATTTATTTTGATTAACGAATTTTAATATGGAAATATGAAATGACAAATTCATTGAACTCTAGACAATTTTCAGGCAAATATGAACAATACTCTTTCAATAAAGTATTCATATTTATATATTTAAAATTGAATTAATAGTGAGGATGTCTATGATTTTATTAATTGAAAGACTTGTGCTAAATGAGCAATTTTTCGGATGATTTCCTTAGTCTTGTCATGTGCTTCGTGTTATGCAAATAGTTATTAATAACACAATTTCAAGAACATAACATTTCCTTAATTTTTATAGGATTTATTTGACAACTGCAGACTCCAAATTTTAACAACTACACAAGCGACGCCAGATTTGAATCTGAGCGCAAAACATTTTTTACAAGCAGTTAAGTAATCGAACAGTTAAGATATTATAACCTTACGTTAACAGAAAATATATTTAAAAAGAAAATACAATAAACATCTTATGAAGGAATATTTGCTGTAAAAATTAATAATTATTATTTCAGTAAATATTATAAGGAATTTACAATTTTCTAATTATTATATTAATATTATTAAAATTGCTAGATCATAAAATATTAGTGGCAGCAAAATTAACATGCCGTTACAGTCTTATGTATTACCGGCACCAAATGTTATTTACTTATTCTAATCCTTCAAGCTTCTATCTCAAAACAGCTTCCTGAAAAAGATCCATCTTACAAATGTTCAATTACTTAATTCTCGGGGAAGCGTCTGCAAAATCTTTTAAATTGGAAAAGTTCGATCGCAAATCTTAAATCCTTTGTTTAATGTCACAAAATACAGAAAAGGAATGACAACTCAGTTCATTACATTAACTAAGACTGCATTCGAGGTTAATTGCTAATATAATTAAGGCAGATGAGCCAAAAACTTTAGAAATGAGATTTGCTGCAGTACACGTGCAACAGACACTCAGCACAGCAGTCAACTAAAAAGTAACGTTAAAAGGGACACACTTGTTGAGGAAAGAAACAAATCAATGAAATATCCGAGTGCCATCAACTAATCCTTACAAAGCGAGATCAACAAATGGCTTCAATAGAATTAATTAAACTTCCAGTCCCTTGTTAATTAAAACACGAAGAGTTGACTGCCAACAAATGGAAATCCGTTTCTTGTTACGACAACACGGGCAACACAATTAGTCATGTGAATTTGTTAAAAGCAAAAATGTGCTCTGTTTTTGTACTTAATTAAATTCCTGTCATCAGTCGTTAGTTGTTTTTGGTTTGAGGATCTTTCGTTAACTATTTCTTGTAGAAAATAATCGTTGTTCCACCGGTAAAAACTTTTGCTAAAGCTCGATTAAACATTGTTCATATGCATTAGAATAAAATTAATTTTAGCATCCATTTCTCTTTTGACAGCTGTTTGTATTCACTTCGGAAAATTATGTTTATTTCTAATCACTCAGTACTTCAGGTGGACGAATTTTATGCATCTAATTTACAGCCAGTTGTATTATGATTATTTAATATCAAGAACAAATAACTACATATGGATATATTATTATTTGTATATATATTTATTTTTTATAATAAATATGCAAATATTAGAATAAAAAACTAGAGATTATATAAAACTTTACATAGATTTTACTGCAAAAACTTTATTTTGGTATTGACAAATATAAGTTATTAAAAGAAGCAAATAAAAAGAAATAATATATAGTTTTTATGTCAATAAAAATTTGAAATTAATAATTGAATAAAAAAATTTATAAATTGTCATATAAATAGATTTACGAAATATATAGAGAAAAGAATTTCCGATTTTAAGGAATAAATTTGCTCTTTTTTTCATCTCTTTTAACAATAAGAATGTTTTAAACATCAAAATATTTGTTCTTCAGCATAATCCCTATGTATAAAATTGATGATTGAAGTGTTTAAATACATAACTTTCCAAGTTTCAAAAATTAATTGATATGAGAATCACGAGGAAGTTATCGTGTGCAGTGGAATCATCCTCGTTATTTGAATGACTGGCTTTGTTGAACATTGAGACAAGAAATATCGTAAGTCTTAATAACATATCGGCCACTATAGCTTTCCTTTCGTTGAAGCTGATCTCTAAACTTTATAAATATCTTTTTAAGAAACACTATTTTTGGGGGGCACTTAATTTAGCAGCATGATGCTTGTGACAGAAAATATAATAAGGTTATATCTCTGTATTTAATTTGTTTAAGATTGTGAATATATCATATTCCTCTAAAATGTATAAAGCATTATTGTAGTTTTTGTACTGTTAAGGCCATCACAAACTATAGGCAGGAATCTCTTTAAAAATACAATTTCAATTTTAATTAAATTAATACAATAGCTGATATCTGCAGTAGCACTTTTGATCTACTTTGATGTGTGATATTTTGCATTTTACAGTATCTTCTAAAGGTGCCAAGTCACTAAAATGCTTAACTAACAGCATTAATGTATATTTAATGGATATTTCTAGGGAATTTCATATTTATAAATGATTTATAAAAAATGTAAAATAATTCAGTTGAGATCAGACTCTGGTTCAGTATTTTATTTTATAAAATCTCTCAAAAATAAAGAATGTATGAGACCGGGGATCATTAGTTGTATATTTAAATATCTCAAGCTTTCAAATTAAACAAACATTTTTCTGTTATAATTTTAAATGGTAAATATGCTTAGATGAAGCCCCAAACGTATGTAATTTTTAAATCCTTCTTTCAAAATAGATATAAAAATGTTGAATTGTCAACTATACACAAATTGGTAAAGTTATTGGATTGAGATTGAAATTTGTGTCGGTGTTTTATTTTATGATATTTCTCATAAATAAAGAATAAACGAGACAGGTTATTAATTATAAAGATTTAATGGGTTATAAATTTTATAATGAAATGGAAACTTTGTAAATACAATTGATAAAGTGTTTAGGTTTATTTTTATTTTTATATTAAAATTTCATTGTGAATAATTGCTGTAGAATCGAGGAGGAGAGGCAATTTTTAATGACGAATCTAGAATTTATGAAATTTCAGAAGAATAAAAATTGTAAAATATTACTAAAAGCTTGGGAAGAGGATGGATTTGATAAACTTACTAATTATTTTAAATAATTTTCTTAAAATTTCAATTATATCTATATTGTTTAGGCTTAGTTCTATTTTTA
>JAOUZG010008087.1:3443068-3470207 GCA_026289955.1 Argiope argentata | reverse complement strand
TAAAATTTCAATTATATCTATATTGTTTAGGCTTAGTTCTATTTTTATATCAAAATTTCATGGCGAATAATTGCTATCGAATAGAGGTGGAGAGGCAATTTTTAATGACAAATCTAGAATTTATGAAAGTTTATGTAAATAAAAACTGTGAAATAGTGCTAAAAGCTTAGAAAGAAGATGGATTTGTCAAATTTACTAATTATTTTTAAGCAAATTGATTAAATTTTCAATATATATTGAAATTTTATTCCGGAAATTTCACTAATCCACCACCAAAAAGCTCATTTTATTTTAAAACTATGAGGTTCTACTTAATACAATAAAAACAAACAAACAAATTCAAACAGAAACAGACAAAAAAAATAAGAATCCCATCTATTTCCTTTGTTTGAGATTTTATGGAATATCCATTCTTTTCAGAAGATTATGTGAAAAAATATATTTTACACAACTTCCCCCAAAAAACAGTTTTTAAGTCTTCACCAAGAACATCGTGATTTGTATTCGTTTGATGCTTGAATAATATATTTGGGGCTTCAAATATTTCTCTCGAAGCAATTTTTTTCACTTCAGGATCAATCCAATTTCGATTGAATGTTTACAAAGAAGATCTTTGACTTTTCTATCGGAAGGAAAAAGAAATTCAAAAGGAAAAAACCCGAACGTAGTGTGTTCCATTCCTTTTTACATTCCCTTAGAGTTTTTCTCAAATTAAGATGATTGCTCTTTTATTCATATCTATATAAAAAGATTTCTTTTTACTGTTTAAATATTTATGTTCTGATTTTGAAGTCTACATCTCTTCTAAGGATAAAAGAGAATACGTGTGTGTTCTGTGCGTGTTTTCTAACACTCAACAGGAATCAGATTAGAACAACCAAGGTTGGCCCAAATATATTTCTTATAATAAAAATAAGATTCCAAAGAAATTTATTCATAATTTTTTTAAAATTAAAACCTTATTTCGAATTTGAAGCAACATTTTCATTCCCACCTGATGTTGAAAATATTATAGTACAATAAAAAGTAGTTCATACTATTTTAAATTTCAAAAATAAAATATATTTCGACTGATGCTAATCTTATTATTTTTCAGTTTTTTATTTTAATTTTAGAAAATTTAAAAATATTTTAAGTTTATTTTACAATAATATATGCCACTGCTATAAAGAGAATCAAATCATTTCCATTTACACTATAAATATTTTATCTATAGTATTTATAGCCTTATTTATGATGAAAATATGTTCGGGCTATTTTTCCATGAGAGTTCGTTTGCATTTAATGTATGCTTTTAATAAATATTTGTGAAATTTTGTTACACTTAATATTAAAAATTTACTTCACAGTGATATTATAACTACCAATATTAAAATTACTAAATTTATATATATAAAAGATTTTGTAAGATATTGTTTGGTATAGTTGAAGTGCAAGCAATTTCATTTCGAAAGCAAACTACATGTTAGATAAAAAGAAAATGTCTAGAGCAATAAATAGAAGGGTGTTATATATCTCAAATAGTATAAGTTACATGTTTGGCGATGGTGAATAAACATACAGCTTCAACACTAAAAAAACTGCCTAGTATTCCTTTACAGTGTGTTGAGATAAATGTGCGTTTACCATAGCTGCTTCATTATTTAAAAGCGATCATAGATTATTCAAATCCAATGCTTGAGTTCTTGAAAGATTTGCATAACAATTTGCACTGTTCCATCCGACATTTATATTTATTAATCCTCTATAAAAACCGTTCGTCCCTTTGTCGACTCACTGGTGGGAGAGTACTATGGTGCTAGCATCATAAGCCAGATAAGTTCTGCGATATCGAAGTCGACTTTTGTATCATGGTCATGTTACTCGGCTACATGCCTTAGCGTCGCAGGTTCCTATCGCGACCTTCGATTAGTACGCATGTTTATAAATATTTGTAACATAAATTTACTTTTGTGAAGAAATCATGAAAAGTAAACAATATAGTATATGTTATTGAAAATTTTAAAATCTATTTCTTTCGGCTAGCCAGTAAATAGCCAAATTTAGTTAGAAAAGCTTCATTTTTACTCTTAAATGATTTTTGTGCCAAGAAAATATTGTTAATATATACAAAATTCAAAGAAATATTGCCGTACTAAGATTTTTGTAATAAATTAGAAATTTATAAATAATTATATTAACACAATATGTAAAGATAAACTAAAATAAAACAATTTATTTTCTTGCAGAAATTCATTAATCTTTAACCCTTTGCAAACGGGATAAGATACATAAAAATAGTATATTAATTAAATTAATGCGCTATTTTAATTTTATACTATTTTATTACGGGTTAAAAATAGCCACCACTAAATAGTTATTAATTGATCAGTTTCTCAGATTTCGGAAGAAATTATTTCTTTTGTATTTTCTCTATAGTAATTAATATAATCATTACACTTAAAAAATTTCCTAAATAATATCGTAAAAATATATTTACGAATAATAAAAGGAAAATTTTAAGTAACATCCGAAAATACAGGGAATCTAATTTATAATATTCCGTTGTTAAAAAATCTTTACAAATGAAATTTTTGTCCCTTTCATTACATAAAAATAAAATGTGTTGCAAAGTTAAATTTAAAACAACATTTATTAATACCTGAAAGTTTAAAACTTTTTTTTAAATCTTCAACATTAAAAAAAAAACTGCATCGCTCTAAATTTTTATCTTACCATCTTTAAAAGTGGGAAAGAATCTCAATTCGGTTTTTATAAAAATAATGAATAATTTTCTTTCAAAGTTTAGCCTTTTATACAAACAGGTCAAACATTAAATTTTGGGTTTGATATAAGTTACGCACATAGACAGGCCATTGAAAAGCATTGAAAATACCATGTCCTTTGTAAAAGTTTAATGAAAATTATAGATTTTTTCTGTGCAATATGGGGACATAATTAAATCAGTTTTCATAAAGAAAACTTAATTTCATAAACGATTAATTTATAAATTGCCATATAACTTAGAAACATTCAACAACAACTATCCAAATTCAAAGGATAATTTCATTAATTGTAATTAAATGAAAGTAATCACAAAAAGAAGATTATAAAATTATAATATTTGATAAAATACAAAATTAACGAAATCAGCATTTATTTATAGGAAATAAGGGCTGAAGGAAAAGCGGTTACAAACTTCTTTTTAACTTTTTATATAAATCAACTTTAATGCCGACCATATTATTAATCTTTTATGAAAGCTTGATCATTTACGGAGCAGTTATTATCTAATAGAATAATATAACCGTTTCTGTATAAACAATTAAATTTTATTTCTTAATTATCTCTCATAATATTCATTATTAGTTGCTTCTTAAATACATATTATTAACTACTTTTGTGAAAAACTTGTATGGAGTTAATAACATCTATTATTATTTGTGTATATATATGGTAATACTGCATTATATTCTTTTCAAGTTAAGTAATGATATAAAAAGAGAATTGAAATAGAAAAAAAATAAAAATAAATAAAAGCTGTAATTATTTTTAATATGAAAAAAAAGCAAGAGGCGCAATTTTTTGGCAATTTTCCTATTCTGTATTTGATATTCATAAAAGAATCCATACCTAAGTAACACAATTATTACAGAGCATTTTACAATATTGTATATTACAAAAGAAGCCCCAAAATTAACCCAAGGTTTGAATTTGAATTTTTTCCCATTCTTGCTGTAAAATATTGATAACCTTATTAAAAAACCATTTGGAAACTGACTCTATTGAGTAATATGTTTTGATTTAAAAAAAATATTTCTAAAATAATGAAAGTTTTGAACCCACGGTTTCAAAATTTGGGAATTGATCCCCTAGATAGTGTGATTTAAATAAATGTGTTTATTTTTATTTAAAGTCAAAAGTTAGTGTAAACGAGTCCAATAGCAAGCGTGGATTGAAGGAAATAATTCAACACCGAAACCAAGAAATTTATACAAAATGTTGTTCAAATCTATGCAATATTTATACAAAATGTTCATGGAAAATTTCGAGGAAAGCAGTTGAGACCATGGCAAAGCGAGACAGGGAGGCCATTTAACTTATGCGTTATTTCATACGTAACACTCTCCTGAATATCTTATGATTCTATAAACATGTAATAATTTAAAGAAAAAAATCTGTTTTTTTTATTTAAATAAAGTTTTGTTTCGGTATTTTATCCGGAAAACTCCACGTTTGTTAACCCTTAACTTCCAGCTGTCATGTGTTTTTTTACAGGCTTGCAAACATTTTTCAGCATCATTGGTGGAAAATTCAATTTTTGTTTTAATTTGGGGAAATTACACACACACACGCACACACATACATACACACACACATTGATTGTTCGATATTTAATATTATCATAAAATAAATGCTTGCAATAGGAATTGCGATGGTAAAAAAGTGAATCTGGAATAATAAAATTAAAAATAGGATAAATATCCTGTATCACTTCCTGTTTTCAACATTTAACTTCCATTTGGACTGACTCATCCATTGAATCATCTATGCTTCTCAGATTCAAATCGTTTATTGTCTATCTCTAAGCATTTCTCTATTGCTTTTGATAGGTGAGATTAACTAATGAATGTACCTCTACGGTCGGACGGAACTGTTTATGATTTCCATCCTATCTTTTCTGATAACAACTCTGTTCATTTATCCTGAAGAATTTCATATGTGCTTTTGAAACTAAACTTCACATGACCGTACAAGAGAGAATCTCCGTATTAACCCTTCAGAATAATCACGCCTTTATGATAATTTAGAAATTGGTCATCACTACGTGAAAATTAGTTTTCCATAACGGATTTCCATATTCCGTTTGATGGATGAGATTAACCAGTGATATTTCAGCTGCGATTGAACGAAATTGCTCATGTTTTGTATCTCATCTCAATTTTCAGTGAAATTAATGATATGATTCTCATTACGATGCATTCACAAACGGATCTGTGATTTGCGTCATTGATTTTCCCCTCTTTTACTGCTGAATGGAATATAGCATATGAATAAACATTTGCCAATCACCTCTTAAAAATAATAACACTTTTTTGAATTATCGAAATTCTGGGTAAAATTCTAAATTATATATTTTACTTGCAATAAATATCGAAATTTTCTAATTTTTTTAAAAATTCAAATAAAAATATGTGTCATTCCTTCACCTACAGATCGTAAATAATATTTGGAATATATTTAAGAGAGAACGATCATCTCTGAACCTGTACCCCCAGTGGTATTACTCTTGACATAGAGGACTTCACTACCACCACCAATTTAACGAGTGCCAAGCCACCACACTCATGGAGAGTCTTCTGCTGTCGGGTTTGAAATTCCAACACAATGGTGCGAATCCAACGCCCTGCCAACCAGGCTATCCCAGCCCTAGGCTTTGCATTTAATATCATTAATCAGTCTAGTGAAAGTGTCAGTTTCATGATGCTTAAAGGTTTAAGAAATTAATCAACGTGAAAGCACTAACACTTTGAATAAAAAGTATAAAATATATATGGTATATATAATATGGTAAGAAATCCTTTCCTAAACGGAATAAAGTGATATATTTCCCTTCTAATTGGTTTTTGCATCAAAAAATAAGAGTTTATGACACACAATAAGGAAATTACTATGGAAGTTCTGTTTATTTGTTTAGAATAGTCAGAATTGTTGATCAGAATTTGTACTTTCAAATACGCTTTATAAAACATAAAACTGAATATTAGGCATGTTATATATATACTGAAGTGACTAAAGTCATGGGATAGCAATATGCAAATATACAGATGGCAGTAGTATCGCAGCGAAAAAGTATAAATGCGCAGTTCGTTTTCCAGAGCTTTCATTTGTGTTCAAGTTATACATGTGAACAGGTTTTTCGTGATTTATGGCTGCACGACGAGAATTAACAGACTTTGAACGTGGAATGTTAGTTGGTGCTAGACGCTTGGGTCATTCCATTGCGGATATCGTTAGTGAATTCAACATTCCGAGATCCACAGTATCAAGAGTGTGCCGAGAGTAAGAAATTTCAGGCATCCCATCCCATCATGGACAGCACAGTGGGCGACCACCTGCACTTAACGACCAAGACCGCCGACGTCTGTGTAGAATGGTCAATGTTAATAGACACGCAACACTTCGTCAAATAACTGCAGGAATCAATGTGGGACGTACGAGGGACGTGTCCGATAGGATTGTGCGGCGAAATTTGTCTTCCTTGGGCTATGACAGAAGAAGACCGACTCGAGTGCCTTTACTGACAGCACGACATCGCCTGCAGCGACTCTTCTGGGCTCGCGGGCATATCGCCTGGTCCCTAGACCAGTGGAAAACCGTGGCGTGGTCAGATGAGTCACGATTTCAGTTGTTACGAGTTGATGGTAGAGTTCGAGTGTGGCGCAGACCCCACAAAGCCATGGACCCAAACTGTCAGCAAGGCACTGTTCAAGCTGGTGGTGGCTGCATAATGGTGTTGGCTGTTTTTACATGGCATGGACTCAGTCCTCTGGTGCAACAGAACCGATCATTGACTGAAAATGGTTATGTTTAGCTGCTTGCAGATCACTTGCAGCCATTCATGGACTTCACGTACCCACACAACGATGGGATTTTTATGGATGACAATGCTCCACGTCACCGGGCCAGAACTGTTCGCGATTGGTTTGAAGAACATTCCGGACAATTCCAGCGTATGATCTGGCCACCTAGATCGCCCGATATAAATCCCATCGAGCATTTATGGGACATCGAAAGGTCCATTCGGGCCCTAACTCCTGCACCATCCACACTTTCAGAATTATGGTTTATACAGACAGCATGGCTCAATATTCCTGCAGTGGACTTCCAACGACTTGTGGATTCCATGACACGTCGAGTTGTTGCACTTCGCCGGGCAAAAGGAGGAACAACACGATATAAAGTCAACCCATGACTTTTGTCACTTCAGTGTATAATTCGATATTCAGAATTCTTAGGTGTTGAACGGATTGTATTGCATCGTCTGAGAGACACCCTAAGTATTAGTCATCTTACCAACCATGATATTATTATTATCATTATATTGTAATTTTTAGAGAGCAAAAAATTTGCAATGTTATTACATAAATAGTATCTTATTTTGCCCTTTACCTTTTGTTTAATAAATTGGTTTTACAAATAAGTCACATTTGTTTTGCTTCTGACCTTTTCTTTTCTTGGACTGGTATTATCTTTAATTTATGGACAGAAAAATCGATAAAATTCCATAGATTTTCATTTGCATAACTTTCCATAAAATTCTGTCTGAATTTAATTACGAGATCAAATATAAAAATGTCTATACCTAATTAAACATTAGTTATATTTTGTACTTAATAAATATTAACTATGTATACCTTAACTATATTTTGTAATTAAATATATTTTGGCTGTCTTGTACTTGTATGGATCATTTGTTAATTAAGATCTTTTAAGTAAATGAATACAAATACATGCATTTAGCATAATCTTTTAATGGAAAACGTATACTTTTAAAAGAAAACAAATCTATTGCGTTAGACAGAATAAAAACTAATAAACCTTTGATTGAAAACCACTATTTTCTCTGCCCTCCTTATTAAAAATAACATTTTAGAAGAATTTGTACATTAGGCGCTATTAATGTAACTTAATTCTATTAATGAAAAGTTTTAAAAAATTCCTTCGTTACTGAATATTTTCAAGGTATCTACAAATATTTATTTATATCATGTAGATTTTCCTTTTAAATCCAAAATATAATTTAATATTAATAAGCTTTGATTTAAATCTATTATCATTTCTTATTTTATATTGCAGATATCGGTAATTTGATCTTTTAATTGATATTTTTTAACATCACATTCAAGTTTTGTTAGTACTTTAAAAATATATGTTGTATTTCTTATAGACTAAAGTATATAAAATTCATTTTAAATGTTTTGCTTTATCATATCAAAAATTAAAAACAATGCGGCTGGTCATTTAGAATGAAGCTATATGCAGCTCTGACGTTATAAAGATCAATTTGAAGGGAAAAATCGTTCAATTCCCATTATTAAATCACAATCTCTCTCTTTCTCTCTCTGTGTGTATAGTTCAACTTTTAAATCGTAATAAAAATACTTTTTATTCATTCACTTTAATTCAAGTAATTTTTTTCAATTGTAGTGGATGACATTTGATATTAATACAGTTTTATCAAATATTTATCATTAACTTGTTATTAATTCATTAAAAACTAATTTTCGCACCAAAAATCTTAATTTCCCTATCGCCAAAAAAGTAACGAATTCAGTTTGTTTATTCCCCACGTTAATGTGATTAGGCTTAACATGTTTTCGGCCGATTATTTCAAACGTTTCTTTCTATTTTCATATGGTTTTATTCCTTTAAAATTAATCATTGTTAATTAATCGATTTTTCGGATTCATTTTGAAGTATTTTCGAATTAAAATAAAAATGAATAAAAAATTTAAAAATTTCTCATCTGTATTTTTTTTACCCCCTACTAGTTTTGAAAATTCATGCATTTTGCGTGGCCTCAAATGGCGCTGAATTTTCAATTCGCGTTGAAAATTCAACGCTTGCTCAAATTTTTGATCAATTATTTATAGTAAGTACAAGTACTACACCATGATTGTCTGGTTAGTAGGGCTTTAGATTCGTATTCGTTGGGATGCGATTTTAAACCCTTTAGTCGAAGACTGTGAGTGGTGGTCTCTAAACCTGTCTTGGTCACAAAGTCCTCCATGTTTAGAATAATATCACTGGGGCTACTGAGTCAGAGGTGATCGTTCTCTGTTCCAGGTATAAATTACGATCTATGGATGAATGAATAAAATTCGCCACGTAAAAAAGCATGTGAGCTATGAGTGAGACTTCTGCTTTTGGTTACTCAGGGGCCCATGTCCTCACAAGGTACTGCACCTCCCTTTCGTTGTAAAGCGGAACACGAAAAACACAATTGTAATGATTTAATAAACAGTAACTGAAAAAAAAGTTCAATGATTTTTAATATTGTTCCTAATTAACTAAGTAGAAATTGATTTTAAAAAAATGTTTTTATATTTCTTATTTTTTAACTCATTTTGAATATTTCCTCATAAAATTTGAACTTTATAAATTATTCCCTTTTTTTGAGTGAAAGTCCCATTTCTTTCGATTTTTATTTTCAACGGTGCGTGCTTTACAATAGCTGAATGAACGTGTAATGAAAATCATTACCTAAAAATATTCGTGCTTCGGAAAATTTAACGCTTTATTTTCTCAGTAAATATTAAGTAAAAATTCATTGCTAAATAGAAATAAATGAATTAATCTCATTATTATTTCACAATTTCCATTATTTTTTATTTACTGAAACTACTTAAATATTTTTGCCATTAGACTACTTCGTTTGAAATTGACATGTCAGAAAAAAATTTCAATAATAATGAATTTGCTTACGAATATATAGTAACTACTACATAATACATTTGATACATAAATAATTTTTTTCCTTAAATACTGTGTGTTATGGTGTCCAAATAATTTTTTACGAGCTTACTGACAGTTACAAAGATCATTATCAGAAATATAAAGCATTCATTATTGCAAAACCTTTGTTTAAATATATGCATTTCTAATACAAAATGACGAGCTATTATCTAAAGTTTGTTTATTCGTTTCTTTTTCAAACAAAAAAGGGGGAAAATGAAACGCATTTTTGTTACTGTTTATTTTTTCCCTAAATATAAGTTAAGCATAAGATCTTATGATTTCAATATCAGTATAGAATTTTAATAAATAAATATTTTTCCCTTTTTCTGTTTTGCTTATTTAATTTAAAATTTTCTAAATTGAAATTAAAAATTCATTTTTTGTTAAATTTAGGAACTATTAGCTCATTTAAAATTAGTGGAAGTTACTGTTTAGTAAAAGAAAATAATTAAGTAAGTAAAAAATTAACATAAAAAATATCTTAGTGTTTAGTTTCGATTCAATAAAGACAAACTATTCTGTATTACATTTCAGAATAAATTGTTGTCAAATTTCATAATAATTTTTTAAAAGAATCAATGTCTTGAGCAACAGTCAAGAGATTGGTATCATAGTAAGAAAATAAGTAATAAAATAAGATAATAAAGACCAAGTAAGGAATCAAAAAGAACAATTATATACATTCATGTAAAATAAAAAAAAGGTAAAAATTTAAATAAATTTCAAATTTTTTCAGATTTCTAATATCTTGGTCATCCCATTAGTCATTAATACTATTTACTTTTTGATACTAAAAAGTAGCATATATTTCCAGATTTAAAAAACCGTCCTTTAAAACCGGCTACCTGGAATATAATTTAATGATTAAACTTTAAATTTTATTAGTTGAAAATATAAAACGCAATGTAAGCGCTTGTATGAAAAATCATATTTGAAGTTTATAGTTGAAACATTTGGATATTAAGGGGATTAATATGAACTAAATGCATTTATAATATAAAGTTATTTAATATGAGTTTGAGAATAATGTATAGCAATTCCGTGTTATAAACTGAAACACTCTTTTCTAACTGAAACAATCGTCTAATTATTCTACATGTTTCCATCTTATTTTGCCCGATGAATCGCAACATTCATGAGTGGAACTGACTTTCACCGATATTCATCTAATAGTCAGTTTATTATTAAAGACCACTGATTGTAATTATTACGGTGACTGAAGTCAGATGAATGGAATTCTTTCCTTCCATGTACAAGTTCCAGTTTACATCCTTCAGAGTAAGAGAAAGGCCTTAACTGAATTTAGCCGATTATGCTAAAGGATTTTAGTTAGATAAGAGAACCCCTTCGGTCAGTCTGTCCTTACAGAAACAATCACAAAGACAAATGGTATTTGTTATCAGGACAAGAAGGGATCTTCGAAATCGTGAGCGGGAACGAATATGAAGGGATAAATGCAGTGCACTAAACTAAATTACCTTTACAACCCAGATATCCTTAAATCGTCTACTGTGTTTAGAAAGGCGATGTTGTTTACTTGGATTTGAACGCATCTATGAGAATAGGATAGAATACATTATTTGGTTGAAGAAGGATTATTTATTATCTGAGATTTGGTAAGTTAAGTAAGATTGAGTAAGTTTGGTAAGTTGAGTTTGGTAAGTTTGGATTAAGTAAATAAGTTATGGTTAAAAAAAATCCATAATTTTACCATTTCAAATAGATTGCATTTTTTTAGACTTTCTTTATTATCATGTCAAAACATCATATTGTATTGGGAATGAGTTTTTCTGACGTCAACAAAAATTCGTAGGCGAAAAATTGAAATTTTATTATCTACACGAGCATCTAAGAAAATCAGCTTTTAATAACGAGTTTCCATTGCTTTCATAAAAGCTCTTAATTAAAAAAAGTTAATGACTACTCAAATAAAACCGAAAAAAAGATGTCTTTTTTAGCACGTGATTATGTGAAATGAAATAAATAGGAAATATGTTATTTTTAAAACAATCAATGGGAGACAAAGTTTCTTATTATCGTTTGCAATGCTAAAGTTACTAATGCAATGAAACAATTAAAATGAATAAAAATATCATTCAACTTGCACGAGGCCGTTCAAGAAATTATGATCTTTTTTCTCATTTGTTTCACTTTTCAACTTTTTCAACTTCACTCAAAAAATCAACTTTTAATAACGCGTTTCCATTGTATTTACAAAAACTCTGATTTTTTTTAAAAAATTTAATGATTATAGCAAATAAAACCGAGAAAAATGTAATTTTGAGCATGTGATTATATGAATAGAAATAAACAGGAATTGGGATATTTTTTTAAACAATAAATAGGATATAAAGTTTTTTTGGATCGTTTGCGATACTAAAGTGACTCATTCGATGAAACCATTAAAAGGAATAAAAATATAATTAACGTGGTTCTTGGCCATTCAAGAAATGATGTTCTGACATGATATATTGAAATATACATAGCATATCTCATTTTAATCTTTTTTTTATTTTTAATATAATTTATGAATGATTTGGTATCATCTTAGATTATCTTGAAAGGTGAAATTAAAACCAGATAATTTTTTTAAAAAAATGTTTATATCATATTAATATAGCAGAAATGAATAATATTTTGATTTTTGAATACAATTTTTTCATTTGTATTTTTAAAACTATTTTTTTATTGAAGGCATTTCATTCAATGTCAGTCGTTTGGTTTTCATAGAAAAGCAAAGTATATATGCATGCCAATTATCGATTTAAATTGATATATTTTTTTTCCATTATTTACTGGAATTGATAATGCTTAAATAATTAAGAAGAGAAAATTGGTGCACAAATATTTATTAGGACGAAATGAATTTGATATACTATATAAACTCATTAGTGACTAAAAAAAGTAATTCCTTAATTGAAGTCTTAAATTCAATATTAATTTTTTTTTCATTTTGATTCCTATAATAACTTCGGTAAAAAGGAATAATTTTGAATAATTTTAGTTTTGTTTACATTTCTACAACAACGAAACATCACCTAAGAGAATCATGTAGTTCGTTCTTTCCCGTTTCTATTTAGACTATCCATTTAAATGGAGTCTCCTTTTTTTCAAAAAATATAACACGGCACATTCTTGTCAACCATTATTTCTCATTCAAAATTTCAGGATGGGTTATATATGCCCTATTTTGCAGTAAGAGAGGAAACACAAAATTTCTCAGTACTAGGCAATTAGCTTCGTGCTAAGAGAACTTACATTCTTATACATACAAAATCCTTAAACCAAAATTATGATTTTTAAATGTAATTGTTTTAGTTATTGAATAAAATTTAATTTTTGAAACAAACGATTTGACATTACAAAATGCTTCTTAATCTGATTCAAATCGGATAAGCATTATTTTAATAAGAAGAAGAATCCACAAATTTAAGAATAATGCACTGTTTATAAGATATAGCTTAAGTTGGAACTTTATAAACCGCTGTTAAAATTTTCTGATAAGTGGAATTTGTCACCTAAAATATATCATTTTAGAAAATTATTTATTTCATTATAAAAAGCAAAATAAAGAAAAATGAAAAAAAAAAAACTAATGATAATATCACTTCAATTACATCAATTAAAAAAGATTAAAAGACATAAAACTTTTGGAATTTTATGAAACAGGTGATTTTTTTTACCGAATAGAAAGGTTTTCTAATATATTTTTTTTTATTTCAATAACTTTTTACAAAGTATTAAATTTTGGTCCTTGTGCATTTCTTTGTTGCTTTTATAATGAAGAAGTAAATGGAGAAGTTTTATCATTATTTAATTGGCAAATGTTTTATTTATTAACCTTTTGTAGGAAAAAGCCATTCAGATTTTTTTTGCTTTATTTTCGTAAAATATTACGCATTGATTTATTGATTGTTAATCGATAAGTGATAATCCTTCAAATTTATATCTGATACTTGGCGTCTGTTCAATTGAAATATAGCTGGTGATTTTAAGAAGACAAAACAGAATTATTTTCCCAAACAGGTCACAAAAATTTTAAAAAGTTCATATGCAAGATACACCACTTTATTATATGTCACCTAAAATTTCTTTGACTTTTTTTATAATTCGATCAATTTTTTAACAATTCAATTAGGAATCACGTTTTTATCAATCATTGAGAGATCTATCATTATATTAAACAGCCTCTCAATGCGTTTATTCAACTGTAATTTCCCCACACAGTGTAATAGAGCAGAAACTCGATTCTACTGACCGCAGTTGCACTTGTGGATGTATCATTACAGGAAACCTCATTTTCATGTAATAATCGCCAATTTCGCCACGATTATCTAGATGCAATTATTCTAAAGTAGCAATCGGAGATGCGCTATTATACCTCTATTTATGATTAAGTCTCAAAAGCGAATGGAAACCTTCACAATAATATCGCGGAGTTGTTATCAGTTAGGATCGGATAAAATCCTGAACAGTTTCGTCCAACTGCAGTTTCTAGTTCCCTGGTTAATTTCATACTTGAAAATGTAAAGCACTGTAGATACGTCTATTTCCTTCAATGGATACATAATTTAATAGGGAAATATACTTACAGATTTAGAACTGACATGGATGGATAATTTAAATGATTAATGGCATTATAAAATACTTTATGGATTGATATTCATTGCTTTGCTCTTCAATCGTAACATGGAGGAAAGTTGAAGAAATGATACCTAAATATTGAAATACATTACACAATGAAATTAATGAAAGTGTTGAGGCTTTCTAGCAGAGAAGTAGATCGTCTTCCTCATGTTCGGGTCAGGTCCCGGTCAGGGTGTGGTTGTTCTTCTGTGGGCTATCTGTGAGATGTAAGACTGTGCCCCTCTGTGAAAAGAAGCTGTGCTAGCGAATGCGTTGAAAGTGGAGCTAAACTCATATTCTTAGCCTTAGTTGGAGCTGCTTAAAACAAGAGACGCTTATCTTCGGCCCCAAATCTGCTGATGTATCAGCGGGGCTTGTTCATGACAAGTGTCGTAAGTAACAACAACATTATTGAAAGCGTTTAAAAGCAATCTTTTATAACAGCCAAATAGAAAACCGTTTTATTTTTTTATAGAACTGACTATAAGTAGATTTTTGGATTATTTATCTGTAGTCGAAATTAGGAGGTTTTGATAACAAAGTTACAAATATAGGCTAATAACACGAATAAATAAAATTCGAAGCATAAAAAATTATCTTTTAATCCATTTTAAAGTTGTCACAAAATAAATTCTTTAAGGTACTCATAAAAAGTTATTTTAAAGGACTTTTAAGCTTCCCTCAAAAAATTTAATAGTTTTTTTCATGTTTAGGACATGAACGTTTGAATTACAAATAACACTAGAAATTACAAATAATAACAAATAGCACTAGCAAGTGTAGATAATAATAAATAACTCTAGCAATTACATAAATAACAAATAACACAAGCAATTACAGATAAAAACAAATAACACTAGCTATACAGATATTATCAAATAACACTAGCAATACAGATAATAACAAATAACTTTAGCAATTGCAGATAATAGCAAATAACACTAGCAATTACAGATAATAACAAATCACTCTAGCCATTACAAATAAAAACAAATGAGCTTAGTAATTAAAGATAATAAGAAATAACTCTAGCAATTATAGATAATAACAAATAAGTTTAGTAATTACAGATAATAACAAATAACACTAGCAATTACAGATAATAACAAATAACACTAGCAATTACAGATAAGTTCTTGGATACACTGCATATAACCTGATGCATATTCTAAATTATTTTTTTCCCATACATTTCTAGATTGGAGAATCAAGTTCGCAATTTTCAGATTCCTTATATATACAAATAGTACAAAGATTAGACTACAACTAGCACCATTTGTCTATCCCTAATAGACAAATGGTGCTAGTTGTAGTCTAATCTAAAAATAAGCAATATTTTTACCAAAATATGTCGAAGAATAAAATGTTAACAATATAGAAAACATTGCATGAATATTAAAAATCAAAGAAAGCTAATTTTTTTGCGATGAAAGAACATTTTTACCAAATCCTTGTTCAGTTTCCTGGAACAGATGTAAACAATTTTCATTATAAAACTAATAAATGCATTTTTGAATGGAATTGTTTTCAATGAAAGTTTTGCTTCGTTTGTAGAATCAATAAGATTAAGACTGTATGCTAAAGTTTCGATGTTCAGAGAGCACAGAATTGACAATAGATTCTCTAATGACACTTTGCACATATTTATACATTTTTTCCAAAACTGAAGATCATATTCTATCGTATACATAGGTAAAGAATGAGACAAATGTTTGTTATTGATACGATATAAATGTACTAACTATTTAATCATATAAAATTTTATATGTTTAAAAATAACTAAAATTGGAGCATTTATGAATTAAGGTTTATTTAAAAATCTTCTCTATAGTTTCTCTACTTCTAGTACTTATAGAGATGGGTAAGTGAGTTTATTAATGCCTCCGGGCCGTTTATGGTTTATCATATATAAATAAATTTGGTTCACAGCTATTTTGGAAAGTGAGAAAATGAACTCAGGAGTAATTATAATTTTATTCAATAAATAAACCTAAATCATGAGATTTTTCAAAATGCTTTTTTTTTGCTCATTATTTCAAAATTTAAAAAAGAAACCTCCAGTCTAACATTACCAGTTTAATAGATCTGGGAATTTCTCTTATATTTTGACAACATTTTGAAATATTTTTCTGCCTAGTTTGCAAGAATAGATTGCATTACTGATTAGAAATTTGAGCAATTTGCATTGCCTTATAAAATACTACGTAGCGTGGTTTATTTGAACTTTATAAAGCTAAGAGACAATTTTTGATTAACATTTGTGTAATTTTCTTTTTAAATGAATGTAATAATAAGGTTACATTTAAAAGCTAAAACTAATAAAAATTTGTTTTTAGTTTCACTATGATTTTATATGATTAATTACTGTTGGAAGAGTTTATCTAATAACAGACAGAACAAGCATAAGTTTATTAAAATAACAGAGCCATAATTACTGATCATTTGGTTTTTAAAAATATTTTTCCGAAGATTTCAGAAAAATTTACAATAAGTTATGCTTAAATAATTTATTTGAGATTTAACACATTCTTACTGAAACAACTGGATGACAAAAGTGACTAGTACATAAAAAACATATATAAAACGCAATTATTACTTGTTTGTACGTTCTTCGGAATTCATTATTGTACATCCAATGAATATCGTAAAATTCTAGATAATTTTTTGTGTATGTTACATATGAAATTCATGATAGTAGGCAGAAACCAAAATTAATTTTATTAAAAACTATATTTATAAAATACTTATTCTGTTATTACACTTCTTCAGGTGAATATAAAAAAAATGAAATCGGTAAAATAATGTAAGAAGAAAATTATATAAGATAATTCATCGGTAAAATAATAAAAGTTAAATAAATAGAGAATATTGCTAAAAATTAATTTATTATTCTTCCTACTACTGTTTTACTTCATACAGATGAAAACTCTTACTAAGATATTAGAGAAGTTTTTCTTCTTGAAATGATTTTTGAAGAATCTTCATACTCAATACAACTAATGCCTAGTGACAGAAATATATGTAAGAGCAAAAACAAAGTGCATTTTTGCCTTTCACGAATTCACATGACAAATTGTGTTGTCACAACAAGAAACGTATTTCCATTTGTCGGCAGTCAACTCATAGTGTTTTAATTTACGAGGGACTAGAAGTTTAATTAATTCTATAGAAGTAATTTGCTGATCTCACTTTGTAAGGATTAGTTGATGACACTCAGATATTTCATTGGTCTGTTTCTTTTCTCAACAAGTGTGTCCATTTTAACATTACTTTTTAGTTGACTGCTGTCCTGTATATCACATAATTCATAGGGCATCAATATCCCATTTCTAAAGTTTTTGGCTCATCTTTTTTAATTACATAAGCAATTAACACAGAAAGCAGACTTTACTAATGAAATGAATTGAACTGTCATTATTTTTCTGATTTCTGCGAAATTAAACAAAGGATTTAAGATTTGTAATCAGAACTTTTAACATTTAGAAGATGTTATTGATGGCTGAACGGATTAAAATAATTTTGAAATCCTTCAAGTTTCAACTTTTGAAAAAAGCAATTGGATTTGAGACTTCTGCCAAGCTATCATTATAATAAAAGATTTATTCATAAAATTCTGATATTAGAAATCATTCCAAAGACAAATTTATTCTTCTTCCAAATAATATATGCTTCCTATTTAAAAGAATTTATTTTCCCGCTTCATTTTGTTGAAGTGACAGGAAAGTTTTAATAACAGTCCAATAAACTTAATTAAGTTGACTTAAGGAATTCTCAATCAAAGAAAATTCTTTATAAAATAAATATACCGAGAATATTTTGTGCGGTGTACATATAATAGATTATTATATTTTTCTGAATTTTTTTTTCTATTTTTTCGGTAATTTTTATTCTTTAATTCTTTTCACTTTAAAAATGGACCGGATTAGCCTAGTTGATAGGGAAATGAAATCGCATCCCTTGGGCTCCGAGTTCAAACCCATCAGCCCAAGACTCCATGTGTGTGTCTAGTGACTGACGAACTTTAAGTCTGTCGAGGTTACAAAGTAGTTCATGTTGAAGGTAACATCACTGGGATTACTGGTTCAGAGGTGATAGTTTTCTGTTCTCTCTTCTCGATCTAAATTACGATCTCTGGATGATTGAATGGAATTAAAAGGGTCTGTGACGTGTGTGTGTAGCTAAGTCATGCCCTTGGCTCTTGTTGGTGCTACTGAAAAATAATAGAAGTTTGTTCGATTTAAATCACTGACAGGTCTGTCAATGGGATTGTCATGTGCCATAGGTAACTAAAAACATTGCTTTAAAATTGAAAATAAATAAATAAATTTAATGGGGAAAATTATAATCTAACGTGATATTTTAAAAAATCTTTTCTGACAAATAATTACTATTTAGCGTTTAATTCAAGTACCCGTATTTTAAAACATATAATGTTTAAAATATTAATTAAAGTATTATTAAAGCTATAATGCTTTGTTATTTTTATACAATACTTTTAATATAGTATGCCCTCATTAGCGTAAGAAGCTTCAAATCGAAATTCTGCCAAGTTGACAAATTCTATGTAATAATGAGGTTCATTAAAAAGATACGTTTAATAAAAAAATTAGATTAATATTTATTTCACAAAAATATAAAATATATGTAAAAAATATTGTTCATATAATAAATAATGCAAATACAATTAAAAATTTAATATTAAACTCTTTTCCTCTTCTGCAAGATAACTGACATCGAATTAGTAAATTCTTTGATATATAAAATGATCAGTTTTATAATAAGAATTTTTTAGAGCAGTAAAATATGAATTAAATCTTTATTACAGTATTTAACCACATTTAGAGATAATGTCTATTGTTTAAGAAGCAAGCACGCTACATAGCTCTATTCTGAAAAAAACAAGGACCCTTAATCAGGGAGTTTACATGCGTGCATGATATTTTCCTACATAGTCATGAAGAAAATACAGTTTTAATAAATAGTTTGCTTTATCTTATCAAAACAAAAAGGCCAAAGAGAATAATCGTGAACATGGTGGCGCATGAAACTTTTATGCATTTTTTTAATGATAAGTTACCAAATAAGTTAATCTTGTTTATTAATTTCTTTGAATAATAGTTTGGCGAGTTCCTAATCAAATTACAGTTAATAGAATTTATCGGTGGCAAATAATCTGGCGAGACGGTTGATGTAGACGGTCTCCTGTTTTATAAGAGAAATAGAACAAAAAAACTGACACCTTCATTTTCCAGATAAATGTTATAATAAAACTTATTCAACTAAAGTACATGCGAATCATGGGAATATATGTCGCATTAAATCGTTATCGTTAAATGTATCGAAATTAATGTTATTAATTTCCGAATTTTTGTTTATATATTTAAACCATGCCAAAGTAGGGAAATACAATAATAAAGTATATATCTATTTTTTCCAATACTGTTAACATCAATTTTTGATATTAAAAATAATGAAAATTCGAGATTGATAATAAGATTTTGTGCCAGAATTTTAAATGATTGTAACAGTGATAAAACATTGAATGCAAGATCTGTTATTTATAAGACTTTAATTGACCTGATATGATCTAGTTTTTTTTAAATTTCCAATCTTTAGGAAGCATTAGGAAAATTAAAATCCGTCCATCTTGTCCACTTTTTTGAGTTAAATAAACCTACATGAGCTCTTCCTATGTTTTTAGAATTCTTTAGCATATATGAAGCAGACGCATAAAATAAATATACCAAATGGATAAAACGTCCGTAAAAACTTACTCGTTAAATAAAAAATGGCTTGCAACTTTAGAACCAATAAATCAAGAGATTTTTTTGGTAAAAAAAATAGCTAAAAAATCTCCAGTTGGTGGAACAGGTATGGACGCATTGGTATAAAATATGCAAATGAGATATGCTATTATACTTACGCTCTTGATCCATAATCAGTTCTCTGTTGTATCCTATGCAAGTAAACATAGGTACTTTATGCAAAAGAAAGCTTTGTTGATGAAAATGTTTTACCTGAACCAGGAATTATTGACTTATGCATTGCTTAAATTGCGACTTCGAAAATAAATGTCAAGTATAAAACAAGTCTTTAACATTTCCAGGTCTCATGAAGCTTATTCAGAGAGTTGAGGAAACTTGTTAGATGTATGAGCATGTAATGTCCAGGCGAAGAAGTGTAGGACACACAAGTTCAGCAGGCATAGCAGCCGAATTGAAAACATTAGCACCAGAGTTGGATGTAGGCACTAGTAGCACTAGTTTCCATTGCCTTCTCGGTCTCCAGATTTGACACCAGCTGACGTGAGGCTATGGGAAATTAAAAACGCACGCTTTTACGTAGCCGGCCATGCTGTAATCTGCTATTTCTGGATTTGTGACATGTCTGTAACATATTATCAGTTTTCGTGGTTGGCATATGGAACGTATATTGCTATAATAAAATTTATGGTTATATTATGTTTTTTTAAGTGCCTTTTCTTTCACTTAAATTAGAAACGCCACCGATTGGCTATTTTTGTAATTATTTTTTACATAAAAAAAATCCGGTGAATTACCGTTGCTAAGTCCACACTATTTTTATTTTGCTAAACTTTATGGATTTTATGAGGTTTTGAAGTTTTTATGGACTTTTAGGCCATCCGTTGTATGTATAAACTTCTGAACGAGGATTAGTACCGGGGTTTACAGATAATTGGTGAAGATTTATAGAAATTTTTGTGAATTTGAAACATTACAATGGGCAAACTTCCTATAAGGAATATACCTTATGTTTATTATAGTAATTCTGTCCTGAATGTAAAGGTAAAAGTCTTTTTTTAAAAATGAATTAAAAGCCCAAAATGTTTTAAACTTTAAATAGTAAAACCACCTTCAAGAAAAAAAAATTAACATGACTGAGAATGGCCCTTAAAATTTTAGATGTCAACTTGTGTTAAATGTTGTTACTAAATATATATATTTTTAAATCTTGAACAACTTAAATAATTGTTAACAATTTTGCATGTCGTAAAAAATTACAAATTTTCATTTTTCTTTTGTTTTGAATAGTAGAATGTATATTTTTATGAGATTATAAAAATTAATCATTGTGGATAAGAGTATAAAATGGTAGATATCTGCATGACTCCTTGACTGTTACTACTGAATATTGATTCTATAATATATGATTGATATTGACTATATATATATATATATATATATATATATATATATATATAATTAAAGAAACACAAATACAGCTCCCTTATGCAGTCATAAAATAAAGTTTTAAAGCGTCTAAAGAAATAGATTACAGATTTATTAATAGATTCTAAATACTTATAATTTCCAATTTAAATTGAATGTACATGTTTGAAACAATTTAAAAATCTTTAATGATTGATGTTAAAATTAATTGAAGAATCTTCTTAAAAATATCGTCTTCTTATGTACAAATGAAATATTTTTATTTCATCTTTATTATTAACTTCCTGATTAAATTAATTTTTTTAACACACGCTATTCAAAGTCTGTTAAATTTAGCTATATATTTTGATAAATAATAATGAGGCATTCAAAGTTCTTTTCTATTCAAAAGCAAATACTACACATCTCTAAATTGAATTATAGATTTTCTAAAGTAATTAAAATTCGAACATTTCCGAATAACAAAGAAAAAATATGTTTTGAAAATGCATTTATTTCTTTGATTCGCATATACAATTAATTGACACGACAAAAGTATGAGAACACTTCTCCAACTAGAAAAGTCAAAGAAGAAAAAGTTCTTCCGAACTTTTCCGGATACAGAAAATGTATCCCTACGCAAGCTCACTTCGTCCAATTAGAGGAAAGAAAGGAAGAAAGAGATCCGTGTTCATCCGTGCGCGTAAAATAGTTCGTCCCTTAAAATTAAATCTGGAACAGAAAATGAAAAATCTCGAAGAAGCATTTTTATAAAAGAATAAATGAAGCTATTTGGCCAAGGGGTAGGTTTTTAGAATATTATTTTTATCACTCTTCTCACGAGAAAGCAATTTTAAAAGACTTTTACCACTTTTTTTCTTATTTTCTATTCCTTATTTCTTCGGTGATTAGTAATTCAATTTTTTTGTTCTTCGCGGTTAAATTAGATTACCTCAGAATTAAATTTCTTGGCTAGACAGAATTGCATTCGCCGCATATTTTCCCTTTATTTCTTTCTTTCAGCGGTTCGACATTCTTTATTCTTTTCTTTATCAGAATGAATGTGAAATCGCTGCATTAAAACATCATTATGCCAGATGCTTTAAAATTATGTTTAGCTGTCATATGTTTTAACAAACACAAATCAAAGGAATTATTCTTTCTTTTGTTTATCTTTTTTGTTTGCAAAGTGATAAATCCTATTATTTTTGTTTGTAAAACATTATAGGATTATAGTAAAGATTCATATTTTTCTTTCATTTTTTGCTGAGAATTAAAACTTAATCTTATTCATATAATCTGTATTTATGTTGTTTCTTATTTAAATATTTATGTACTTGTGCTTCAATTCATATAATTAAAAATATTGAAGTTATATCTATTAAACTAATAATTAAATGAATTTCTATGAAAATTTGAATCTGTAATTTGTTATTGAGAAAAATATTAATAGGTACACTTGATTCCTCAGAAGAATAAATGTATTAGTATATTTAGTCTTTTTCACGAGTTTATAAGAAATAGTGACATTCAAGAGTGTTGTTTAAAATAAAGGGATACTGCTCATCATAGATTTTTTTTGTGATGCCTATATATATGAGGGTTTAATTTATACGAAAGGCAACCAAAAGAAGTGAAAATGTACTATGAGTAATATATAATTGTACATTTAATAATGTTTCATTCTATAATTTTTGGATGTAAGCAACATTTTGGGAGAAAAGTTTATTTATTTTTCTGAAACAATAAATATTTCCTAAGACATTTATTTTTATAAACTTGCATAAAATTTTGATTCCTTTTCTCCTCTATCCCTACCATATATGGAACGAAGTATTATTTTTATGATCCCTTAATTTGAAGTTTCAAATTCTGCAAGCTGCAAGAGTGAAATAACAACTTGATTTGAAGCTGCAAGGGTGAAATAACAATTTGATTTGTAGTTGCAAGAGTGAAATAACAACTTGATTTGAAGTTGAAAGAATGAAAACACATCTTGATTTGAAGTGCAAAGTGTGAAATGAGTAATTGATTTGGAGCTGCAAGAGTGAAATAACAACTTGATTTGAAGCTGAAAGAATGAAAACACATCTTGATTTGAAATACAAAGTGTGAAATGAGTAATTGGAGCTGCAAGAGGGAAATAACAATTTGAGTTGAAGCAATAATTATTTATGACTGGTGAAAAATTTTTCAGTAGTGTGGAATTGAGCATAAAATTAAATAGTGTCTAAATGAGAATTGGAAGTAAAATAGATCAATACCTAAAATTGCCCTTAATAATCAGTAAAATGTTTGTGAACAGTTTAAAAACATTTTGCAGGTATCTTAATATCTGCCGTACACAAATGTAATTTGTGTAAATTTGATGTACACAAATTGCTATCCTCTATTAAGTTTTTTTATTTATAATTAGTATTTGCTTGATGTCATTTATAGATAGCTGAAATTACGAGTTAAAAGATACTGCAATGGGAATCAATATGAAATGTTGAAAGAGATAAATAAAAGGAAACATAGAGTTAAGTCAACCTTGTTTATTTTTATGCGATTCAAGAAACTAATAGTGAAGAAGAGACAAAATGACGAGGAATATTGAAACATTCTTTAAGTTTCTTTTAATGCATTACCATGGCAACTTAGTAGCTGCAAACATGCTAGCGTAATAAATTCCTTAAGCACTAAGAATTGTATAAGCATTGCATTACTAACCATTAGGTAATGCCGACATCGAATTTATTACATCTTTTAATATTTATGAATAATTTATTTTAATTTATAAATGATAAATATCTAAATAAAATTAATTTGTTATAGTTTTTAAGTACATTTAAAAATAAATTTTTGTCACAATGTTCTTTAATCTTGATTAATAATTAGCAAAAAATTAATGATATTCTTGATTGGCATTTAATTGCTATAAATACTATAGTGATACAAATGGAATAAAAATTATTTGTAGTTAATGATATTTTAACTGCAAAAATTAGTTTTAGAACCAAAATCTCAGCTGTTCTTAGAGATCAGCCGAGTAAACCATAATATAATAAACAAATGTTTGTAAATTTAATATGACTATTATTTTTTTTTAATTTCAAATTATTTTCTGAACTGTAGAAATGATTCTTTATTATTCAGATGAAATAACTAAAAAACAAACCAGTAACTGATATTTTCAGATACTATACAAAGTAGATTCAAAAGTAAATTATAAAAAAAATGCTGTTTTTTTCGTTGTTGAAATTTTTATTCAGATATGCCAGGGAAATATTTCTCACATTTTCGGGTAGTTTGAAAAAATTTAAAAGATAGACGTATGAATCATGTCAGCGTGTTTCAATTTCCTTACTTTCAAGGTAAGATGCCGAATAAATATTTCCTCTAATTTATTAATAAATTCATTTGGTAAATAAATGTAAATAATGGAACAAATTATTGTTCTAGAATAAAAATACATTCTAATAATGAAAAATAAAGAATTAAAAAAATTAAAAGATCTAAATATATTAATTAACATGTTAAATATGAATTTAATTATTCAAAACATTTTCTTTTAACTTTAAATGATTTATAAGGCCTACGATTATTTTTAAAAAACATAAAATTGCAGCCATATACTTTTCCAACCTTTTAATAGTCAATTTCTCATATTTAAATATATACATTCCAGCTTTCAGTTTGAAGTTCAGAAATGCATTCTTTAATTAAAAGAAGATTTTATTCTCTTATGTTAAATATGGTGTGCAGAAGTTAGTTAAGGTAGGTGTCTAAACATATATTCTTCTTGAATTTCAGAAACTTGGCATTTTGATCTAACTGCAAATCATATCTGCGCACCATCTACTTATTCCTAAAAAAACTATCTATCTAAAAAATATGGTGTGGATCTATGCCTAATAACTGGGTTTAATATTAATTGGTTAAATAATTATGATTTATTTATCATGAGAAGACAAAAATAATTACACATTTTATTTCCTTGAAGATTAAATAGGAAGAAAAAAATCTGTTTTTTTCCTATTGCGGATCTTATTTTAGGCAGCATATATTTATTTTTTACCCTTCCATCGCTTAAAGAATAAAATAACAGTTGTTAGTATCGGATTTAAGTAATAATAACAAGAATTTCATAAAAATACAAAATACAATTCCATAATATATCTATGGTCTACCTTTCACGAACAGAAATCGGTTTACTGTCACTATGTGAATAAATATATTCAATCTCTCTTCTGGATTTTAAATCTTCCGAATTTTTTTCTACTTCCCTTCAATACTAGCTGTCACAGAAAGACCGTCAATAGAAACTTTTAAACTTATATCCATTCTATTCTCAGTTTATTCACATTCTTTTTTTAACTATGTTGATAAGAAAGGCAAAGTTTCAGTTGATTTCACAAAGAAAAAAAGTCAGTATAATATTTTCTACTTTTAAAAAATATCATCATTGTTCATATCATTGTTTTATCATTGTTTTTTATTAAATATTATGCTAATTAGGATTTCAGTAAAAATTATATACATTAAATTTAATTGATGATTCCTTAAAATTCACAATTTTTCCCATATTAAAAAAATCTTCCTTCAATAATGATTATTCAACCATAGATGTTAAAATGACTTTTATAGTTAACAATTTTGATCAATTACATACATAAGAATGATGTTAAATTCACTGTTTTTATTATTTTCGAGAAAGGTGCCCTGACGCAGAGGTAGCTCGTCTTCCTCGTGTTCTGGAAGTCCCGGGTTCGAGTCTCGGTTCGGACATGGTTGTTATTCTATGTGCTATCTGTGGGATGTGTGAATGTGCTCCCCTGTAAAAAGGGGCTGCTCAAGTGAATGAAATGAACGTGTAGTTAAGTCGTACTTTTAGCCATAACAGGTGCTACTTCAAAAAACAAGAGAAGCTCATTAGACTTAAAATCGTTGACCAACAACAGGGAGCTTGACCATTCTAAGTGCCACTAATAATAATTACAATTACAACAACAAACAAAATTATTTTCGAAGTGTTTATTAAATTTTATTACAGAATAAAAACCTGACCTATTTCCCCAAATTTCATTCTTGTGAATACAAATAGTCAATAAGATGCTTAAGAACTAATGAAGTTATGAATAGATCTCTATAATTACTTTTGTAACGCTAGAATCTGTAATATGAATAATTTTCTCTAATTACAGGTAGTAAAATTGATTTGAAAAATATATATAAATGTTTTTAAAAGAGTCTTTTTATAACAGTGCAATGGAAGCTGTAATATTAATTTTCACCCCCTATCATTATGAACATAATAACCTGAATCAGTTGCTCTTTAAATAATTTTTTCTCCTGATATTTCATTTGTTTCTTTTATATTATTTTTGAGATAGTTTGCTAGTAATAGTCTCAGAAAAATATTGTCCTACCAGCTATTAAAAACTAATCCCAATCTTTTCATTTAAAGCTTTATAATTGCAGAAGATTATTTTAATATTTATCTGTCAAAACCTCTGTATCAAATAATATTTTATTTTTATCTACTCTAAATTAAAGAGCAAATGAGTAGAGATTATTGCAACAAAGTAAATATGGCTTATTAGTTTATTTAATAATAAATGAAGGTCTCAATATTTGCTTCCGAAATTTTCTTATTCAAAATATTATTGTAAATATTATTATATTACTTTAAACTGACATTCAATTTAAACTACCTTGGAAAAACATTTTTGACAAAAGTTTCAATTGAAATTCTAAACTGCATTTAAACTACCTCCATTTTTAAAAACACATGTTTGTGCTTCAAATTGTATCCATAAATCAACTGATATATATTTATATATATATATATATATATATAT